>JBCJKH010076524.1:0-35646 GCA_039877255.1 Loriculus beryllinus | reverse complement strand
CCCAAGCAGTCAGTGCTTTGTCCTTTCATAACACGGCTTCATGCATTCATGAATTAAATGTTTCAGGTGCCCCTTTTGGTGGTGGGGAGCTGAGGTCTGTCACCTCTTCTGTGTTAGTACAGAATTTAACGTGACTTGAGCTCAGGCTGGTGGTTGCCCAAAGGCTGTACGTCAGCAAACGTGCCCCACAGGAGCAGTGGTGACCTGATTTGTGCCAGACTTCACACTCTGTTGGCCCACAGCCCAAGACCTGACCTAGGCATCTGGTGTCCCTCTTGCTCAGGTAAGGATTTGTCACTGCAGTTTGATGATTGCTAATCAATCTGCTTATTTCTGTGTGATTTTGAGGCAGTCTGCTCACCACAGCCATGCCCACGTGGTGGGCACCATGCTGAAGTGATGTCAGGGTTGAGGAGGGAGGGTTTCTGCAGAGACACTCACAACTTCCAGCTGTGTCTTCCCCTTGCCACGGTTTTGGTCCTATCCGTGTTTTTTCACTTCTGTCATCACCTGAGGGTGCAGACCACTTCAGTAGGATGCCCTCCAATTAAAACCTAGGTCTGGTTTGCCCTGTCATAGGAGAAGTTATGTGTTTGGGGTGGCACTGTATTCTGTTAATTCTGCTTGTGTGTGAACCCCCTGAGACAGGGTCAGAAATGAGCACAAACAGAATGAGCTTGTCTTGAGATGCAAACCACTCACCATCTGGTGTGGAGCAGTCTGGACACAAGCTGCCATGTACCACTGGACAGAGCAGCTGCAGCCTGATGCCACGGTGACAGCCATACTCTCCTCTCCTCACCCCCATGTCAGGTACCATTGTGTTGCCATGCCAGCTCCATGTTGGGCACAGCTACCTGGTGTGTCATGCGGAAGAGCCACATGGGTGGGATAGGGTGAGCTGGAGAGGCTACCCCAGCTCTATGTGGTCCTGCTGGCTCCCTGCAGCAAGGATGAAAGGCTTGCCATGATACTGGTGGCATGTCCTGGAGGCCTCCTGCAGCTGCTGGGATGTACTAGAGACGGGAAGAGGTATGATCTGCAGTTCACAGCCTTGTTGTTTCTGCTGTGGCATCCTGGCATGGATGGAGACCCCACTCCAGTGCCCTGTGGCAGCACGGATGGGACCTTGCACCCCTGGTGACAGCTGTGCCCCATTCCCCACTGCTGTGCTTCCTGCCCAATGGCACTACTCTCTTAGTGGTCCTGATCACAGACAGGAGTCAAAGTTGTTTTTATTTATTCAAATCCCGTTATCACCCATCAGGCTTACAAAATCCCATGGCTCCCCTCTTCCTTCTGCAACTCTGTTTGATAGGAAAATAATTAATTTTGCAATTAAGCTGTGCTCAGAACAAATGATGTACGAGCACTCTGTATGGGCTAAATTAGTGCCTGCTGAGACACAGTGCCAGCATCTGTCTGGTTTAGTGACACTTATTTCAAACAGCCAGGGGAGGACAGGACACAGTGCACCTTCCTGTGACTTTACTGACAGCTTTGTCTCAGCTGGAGACCCACAGAGGACTTGACACTGTCAGCTGGAGCACGCTCTGATGGGTCAGCAGTGAAAAACAAGCTTGCTGTGTAAGGGAGGTTGTTTCAAATGTGAGCTTGCTGGCCAGCTGGGCATCAGCAGTGTGGGGAGCTCTGGAGGAAGAAAAGCTGCTCCGAGGCACTTCGACCACGGAGACCAACATCTCTGTGATTTCCGTACATCGCCTCTTTCTCCAAATTTCTAGAGCAAGGCTTTCCACCAACACCGTGAAGTGACAAAGGGCCTTGGTGGCAGGAAAGGTTCCTGCCATGTCCTTTCAGTGGTGTTGCTACCCTAAGGGATTTTAGAATACTTCAGACACAGCTCTGCTTCTGGAAAAGGGTGATTTTTATGGTTAGCAAACAGGTTGCCATGGATTTCTGGCTGCTGTGATAGGTTCTCTAGCTCCCTAAGGAGCCCATAGCAGCCAGTACAGCGTGGTGATACATAGGAAAGGCTTGGTTTTCCCTTAACAGGGAGCAGTCTGTAGGCATGGGGCAGAAACCCCCCTGTTGATGAGTTGAAGGGAGCACTACAGGCACCCCATATTCTTGCTGCAGAGGGTAGTTCTGGTTTTGCTACCCCTGCCTACAGGAGGGGTGTCAAAATGGTGGTGGAGCAGGTTCACCTCAGGGATGTATGTTCTGGGGGGAACTCCAGAGAAAGAAGTGTATTTATGTCCATGATGCTTATTTTTTGTTTATTGTTTATTTATTGTTTTTCGTCTATTGTAGTCAGCCGTTAACTATGTAATTAAGGGGTCTAGTTAATCTTGACTGTTTCATTTCATTAGGGACTAGATGTTGAAGATAGCTTCATGAAAAATTGCTTAAGTTTCCTTGAAGATTTGGTAAAATGCTGTCAGCAGGCCTTCCTTAGCCTGTATATAATCCATATAGACTTGACTATTGCTCTTACCTTCATGGGAGAAACAACAGCCCTGTCTGCTGTTGTTCTGACCTTTGCAGGGTGATAACTATTCATAAAATACTGTGTTTTCTATGGATCATGTGAGAAGCCTCTTTGGCACAAGCCTGGGAGAGCTGATTGGGCAGCAGAATGTTTCCAAGTCCCTTGCCCAGCTTCTAGCTGTGAATGCCATACACCTGCAAAGGGCAATTATACCTTGAGCTGAGGTGAGGTGGTTAGTGAGAAGTAAGAAATAAGGTGATCAGGAATAGCTAAGGACTAATGAAATAGTCCAAGACCCTTATGCAAACCCCAATGGAGAACAAGAAGGTCTATAAGATGGCAGACTCATACCAGTCTTTCCCCTCCTGTTGCTCCCCAAACTCCCATCTGAAGGGCAAACAAATTGCCTTTATAAGGGGGAGAAATTCCCATGTCAAGAAGGCATGGAAACTGCCGCTGGGGTTTAATTGTAGAAACAAGTCCCCAGGTGTCTCTGTAGTAGACTTCTAAGTGGCATGTAAAGGTCAGGCTACATGATGGGGGTTAACTCCAAGCAAGGTGCTCTGGCAGACACAGAGCAGCAGTGCAGCAGAGCCACTCAACTTGTTGCCTGCATGCCAAGGCCCAGTGGAGAGCCAGGGGTTTTCTCCCAGTGCTGGAGGAGAGCATCCAATATTCCTCAGTGTCTCGGCAGGCATTGATAAGATGCCAGCAAAGCTTAGGTCCTGACATAGCTCTGGAAACTGCCTGAGCAGTAGCTCAATGCTCCAGTCAGCAACAAAGCAGCTAGAGCCACTTGGAAATCTTCGTCCTCACCTGCAAATTAATTCAGGTAATTTATCCATCTACATGTTGGTCCCCGTGTCATCTTGTCCCTCAGCTCTGCAGTGAAGCCTTCAGCAGCCAGGCTCCCCAGCGCAAGGAGGAAAAAACTCTGGATTTTTGAAAACAAAAAGGAAAAGTAGTTTAAGTAATGCAGTCCAAAACAGTTCTATGTTTAAGTGTGCACATGTTCTTGTAGGACCAAGCCTATCCTTTGGAATTACAGGGCTAATAAGGACTGATACAGGGCTGTCAGTGTGGAGCCCATGGCTTTGTCTGGTTGTTGCCTGCTGCTTCGACATTCTTGCATCACTGCCTGCAGTGCCTGGAAGTGATCCTTTCTCTCTTATTCTTGTGGCTACTCACAGACTTTGCAGGGAAGCTGCAGACTGCGTGTATTAGCAAGTCTGTGTGTATCTCTCTCGTGTCAGGAGCTTCAAGAAGAGGATGTGTTAGATTGTTTATTAGTGAAGAGCTCCCCGAGAGGCAAAAATGGCTGCAGCAGCCACAGTGCACTTATTTGTGAGCCTCAGGACCAAGAAAGTAATTGACGGGATGGCTGGGGTTGATGTAGATCTTGCTCCCTGCTTTATCACTGTCTCCTGCATGGGAAGAGCAATAGGGAAACCTCCTGAAGCAATCCAAGCTTAATGAGAGGTGAACATAGCACATTCTTGCAACAGAAGGGTTTTCTTTTCAGCCTCCTTCCATTCTCAGCAGACACAGAAAGGCCGATGTGAAAGATCAACTCCCATAGCCCATTGAGGCACCCTGAGTTTACCAGCCCAAGGGAGCACCCCGAGTGGGCATGAGGGACAGCAGGGCTTCACAAGGCAGCACTGTGGCTGAGGTGGGGTGCCTGAAACTGTGTCCCAAGGGATGTTTGAAGCCTGGCCACTCCTGGGTCAGCCCTGGACTGCTAAGTATCTGGGTGTACAGCAGTACTTGGATATGTTTACCTGTTTGTTTACAGGGCACGCTCTGTGAGTGCTCAGTGATGTGATTACGTCACTGCTTATTAGTTTGGGCTGGGGAGCCCTTTTGCTCTTTTTCCCCTTACTTATTTGTTCCCTTTTTCTTCAACTTGCACCCACTGTGATGGGATACTGATTCAGCCTCAAAAGGCAGGATGTGCAGAAGTTATGGTGCTTGCTTGCAGGGAAAAAGAGCTGGACCTATTTCCTTGCTTACCCCTGCTGTAGGACACGGGCAAGCAAATTTCTGCCTCTCTTCCACCATCCTGATGAAGTCCTGTCGCTTGCTGAAAAGCCTTTGCTTATTTGTGTACTTTACCCATCCACCTCCATCTTTTGCAGCTCCTTAGGCCCATGTGGGCTGAGGTCTGCCTACAGCAGCACCTCTGGATGGCTGGATCCTGGTTCCGACACCAGACATATCCCTTTTTTCTCCTGGATGTTTTGCTGAGTTTCTGGGCTGGCAGAAACCTCATGGCTTTGAGTTCCACTGATGCATTAGGCACTGTTGTCTTTCAGTTACTGGCATTCCTGTGGTCAGCCCCTTATCCCAGCTCGGGCTTGTCCCAGCACCCAGGCAATGGTGAGCCAAACCCAGCAGGGCAGTGCTTTTGTCTTGCTTTAATTAGACTAGGACACAATTATTAGTGACATGATTTTATTTCCATTTGTTCTCCCTGCCAGCAACCAAAGGAAGCCATTACTTACACAAGAGGATGTTTCAGTGAGTGTTACAGTAAATAAAGCTAACAGGATCAGTGCAAATGAGTATCATGTTCTCTAAAGTGCATCAATTGATAGCCAGGCTGGTACAAGCCAGACCCTTCCAAGAGGCATGACAGTGAGTCCGTGCTCAGGTCAACCTTGAAGGACCGCTGAGCTCTTTCCAAGCTGACATATTTACCACAGACTATCTGCCCTGTAAGACAGGTATCAATCTAAAGACATACAACAGTTCTTTCAGTGCATTTGGAGATGAAGTAAGTTGGATGGCACCCAGCTGCCCCTTTTGGGCAATACATTTCTGTATGGAACAGGCTAAACATGGAAGGTTCAGGTCTGGGTCTGATGATGGATAATGCTTCCTGGCCTTCCTTGCTCCATGAACAGAAGCAACCCGTAGTGCACAACATGCTCTTGGAAACTGTGTGCTCCTCTGGTCCCCTTACCCTGGGAGAGCAGCCTCAGTTCTCTCTTTTCTGCAGCCTTTAGCTGCAAAAATCATTGGTTTTGGAGGCAAAATGTCACTGAAGATCTGCTCTTCATGCTGGGAAATAAAGCACTTCAGCAATGTGATGTCTGTTAAACCAGCAAAACATCATCTAAAAGTTGGGGTTTTTTTTGCACAACACTGGAGAAAAATGGTAAGAGGCACATGTACAGTGCAGGGTGTTCATGGGATCTCTAGTGTTTCCTATTCTGCTCATTTTAGCATAAATCTTTTCATCTTTGCTGTTTGCCCCTAAGCTGTGGGCATTAGGTGAGCTTCTCGTCTTTATTTTAGATATTAAAAAAAATGAAGATGTTTGTAGCCCTCAGGGATTTGGAGAAAAGTTTGAAAATGCAATTATAAAGTTGAGGAAATCAGAATGCAGTTGGGAAAAGTGCAAACATTCATAATTTTCTTTTTAAAAAAGCAGAACAAAGTCCCTTGTGATTTTTAAAGCCGTGATTCTCCGGATAATCTTTCAGTGTGTGCGGTTGGCAGTGCTGGAAAGGATGTTTTTCTCTGCCCAGATCGTGTTTTTCCACTGGGAATTTTATTTACCAGCTACTTTAACTGTTTCTGCACCTCTTTCTTGGCTGGCGTCTCCTGCAGCTGAGAAGCCCTCTACATCTCTGGGGCCCTGGGAGGGCAGTGGTGGCTGGGATCACTCCAGTGGCAGAGGCTGTGGTCTTGAAGCCCTCTGTCCCAATGGGGAAGGACCTGGGAGCTCACCAGGAGCAACAGCACCCCTTGTCCCCAGCTCAGCTGCAACCTGGATGTGCAGCTCCTTCTCCATAAACCAACAGCTTTGCTTGGAGGGATGTGATGTTCCCTGAGGCTCATCAAGGGAAGGGGCTCTTTCCTTTGGGGGCTTGTTTGCATGGCGTGGTGGCTCCTGTGAGCAGGGCCCCAGTGTGACCCTGCTCTCGGCATGGCACAAAAAGGCACGCTGCCTTCCCGAAAACCCCACAGGGATGCAGCGACAATGCCAGTCTCTTCCCTCTGCTTCTCCCGCCCTGAGCCACCCTCCCTTGGGTGCTGCTCTTGCATATTTTTAGAAGACACAGTGTATGTTTTCCAGTGCTGGCTCTGCACGTCAGCAGCCGCCTCACAATGAGCTCTCAGGGGCCCATTTATCCTGCAAGTGAGGGTCGTACCCTGCGACAGTGTTTTTCACCATGTCATCGAGCACCCTGCTCTCTAGCTGCTTCAAAATGGCAGCCCATTGTTTGGTGTCACTAGCCTTGCTTGAAACCATGTTCCCCCTGGACCTGTTTTAATATCTCCTCTGTGTGACCTGTTTATCCCCTAGTGCTTTCGGGGGGACTGGGGAAAGGCTCATTCCTATTTTATGGACCTGATACAACAATATGCTGCAAGCGGCCCCTTCCTCTGCCTTCTTCCCGCCCAGATTTTTGGCGTAGTCCTAATTTAACCCAGCATGAGTCCCTTGCAGAATCAGGGGATTTGAGGTTGCTTGCTACAACAAGCTGTTTGCATGGGCACAGCCCAGTGCCTCTTTTATAGAATAATGCCCGTAATAAGGAAATTATGCTTTGGTCTGCCTAATAAAGGCAGTTTTGAATTATAAAATATCAACCCTCTGGATAGAGGAGGGCAATGATGAGCAGGGCTTTGCTCTGCAGCTCTAGGATGACCATGGGGACTGAGGGAGCCATTTATCACCTTTTGTCAGAGATGGCAAATTCAGAGGCCACAGCCTGGCTGGGCTCAGGGACTCTGAAAACTCTCCTTAGAAACTACTTTGCTCTACCTCCACTGGCCTCAGTGTGTGCACCCATATTAACATCATGTACCCACCATTTCCCACTAAACCAGCTTATTACATGGAGCTTGTTTCTCCTCACCCATACTGTAAGCACCTGTGTGGCCACTGTAGAACACCCTTGGCTAACCTGTACCATCTCCAGCTAAGCTTTCAGGGCTTTCAATGGTTGCACATTTTCCTATCTGGGCTCAGTGCCCTTCCAAATTGTCAGCCTGACACCACCCATGTTGATTTATGTTCCCTGAGAAATGCAATTGTAAAACTATTTCCATTAAGAGAGCCCTCAAAACCGTAAATGGCTCCAAAGTTGTGAAGAATGCCCCAGTCTGGGACTGCAATGCCCCTGGCTCCCTAAAAATCACTCATTCTATTTTCCTGAACTTGGATGTATCTGATGCTTCAGCTAGAATGGTGTTTTTACTTCAAGCACATGCACGTGTGCAAGGCACGCTATCTGCTTACCCTGACATGGTGGTGCCCACACTTTCAGACTTTACCAGGATTTCTTTCTCTCAATAAGGTTTCTTCCTAGCTAAGTGCCTCAAACCAAAGTCCTATTTCTTCCTATATTTCCTCATCCACTTTGAAAACAAACTCTCCAGAGTCCAGGATACCATCAGTGTTTATTTTGGGCTTGTTCAGGGTTTTGCTAGCAAACAGGGCACAATTTGTGCATGGTTCTTAGGACAACACACTTTATTTGAGACACAAGCAATCCCTAGCTTGCACTTAGCATGTGCAAGCCTCTATGTAACATTCACCTACGGAGGTTTATAAAGGGTAATGATAATCTTGCCCAGAAGGCTAACACATCAAAGGCCAAGGAGCAGTTAAAATGTATTATGAGCTGTTGGCAGTGATTGTGGGGGGTATTCATGTATTGCTGGTTTGCACAGCCCGAGTAAATGAAAACCCTCTGGATTAATTGGTACACCAAAGAGATCTGGAAGAAAATGGAGGTTGAGGAAAAGACAAACAAGGAAAAAGGCAGAAAGCCGGGTGTGCTGACCTGTGGCAGGGCGATGCTGATTATAACCTGAGGTTCCCTGCTGTGCACTGGGAAGCTGAGTGGAGCTGGAGGTGCCCAACCAGCATCTCACCCTGTGCTTTGGTGGGAGAAGGTTGAGCTCCACAGGCAGCATCTGCAGTGCTGCTATTGCAGAGCAGCCGAGCGGGTAGTTAGAGGTGAGACTTACCAGGTCTCGTGACACCTGGACACCATAGGACAGGAGTTAATTACTTTTAATGATGTGGGGGCTGGGGGAGGGAGATGAGGTTGTGTGGTGCCTGGTGTCCCAGAGCAACTGAAGCTGGGATCTTCAAAACCCATTTGAACAGAGACTCCTGCCTGAATCAGATCACAAGCAACATGGTGAATATTAAACGATACAATCCCATCTTTTACTAAGATACCCTTATTCCAACTACTACTGTGTGTCTTATTGCTAATACTCCAATTATACACAAACAGCATCTAAGTGTTACAGTAACACCCATACAAACACAAATTACACTGTCTCATTCACATGCTAAATGACCGGCTGGAGGAGGACCACCACCTCTCAACACAGCATGGCCACACCAGGTAAGTCATGCCCTTGAAGACCACCTGAGTGGTGATCAGGGACAGGGTACCTGTGTTGATGTCAGAGAGCAACTGGCCCTGACCTGGGGGTCTTTCACCTGTCCACACTGGGGCTCCAAGGGCAGATGGTCCTTGTCTTCTCTCTGAACAGCAACTGGGTTCACTGATGGGTTTCCAAACGAGTTTCCCCAGAGTCAACCTGCCACAACTTGTGCTTGTATCAGTGATCTCTCATCTGGACATCACATGGGTGATCCCATCAGGTACTTCCTCAGTCTTCTTGCCATGATCTTATGTAGTCATTGCTGATTCTGGCACACCACACTGTTTGTCTTGACCTTGCAGTCTGGGTGGTTTACTATTCTGTCACACCAGTTCTGCTGCAGCTCAACAGTTTGCATCATCCTTGTACCCTGTGTCTGAACTGCACACTTTGCATATTTGTCTCTCACAGACTTGAAGAATCCTTGTTGTAGGAAGAAAACCACAGAAGGTGGTGTGCTTCTGGTCACTTCATGTTTATCAAACTCTCTGTCTCCTTGTGCATGGAAGAAGAGAAGTAAGAGGCTGCTCAAACTGGCAGGTTCTCCTGACCATGTGTCCTTCTCCTGGCAGATGTGTGAGAGTGATGGGGATGGAAGGTAAACCAACATGGGGTGAGGGCAGATTCCAGAGGGGCCTTTCTCTGTCCTTTCCACGAATACACTTAAGAGAAAATTATGCGAGTAGAGTCAACAGAAAGACAGAGAAGGAAAGTGCGATGCTGCATGCAGTGGTACCTGTGCAGGTAAGACTGCTTATCTCAAAAGCTTGATTCCTGCTGATCCAAGTCTGAAAGGCTCCTGTCTTGTCTCCCAGCTCGTTGTCACAGATGATTTAAAGCATGGCTCAGCTCTGCAGCCTCTGTCACTATCCATCCCACTGTCCTTCTGCTACTAATCTCCTTCCTTCCATGAGTGTCACAGGAAAAGCCTTGTTTTCTGTTTGTGCCAGGGAGCGTTGTAGCAGGGTGGGAGAAGCATCAATCTTCCATACTTTTTTCATATAGTGAGGGCATAAGAATGAACATCAGCAACTTATTTCTGACACGTTCCTGAAAAATTCCTTGCTTCTCCCATAAATCTGAGATATTTATAAAGATCCTGTTTTCAGTCTCAGAGACAAGCATCAATTTTAAAATCTATTTTTAAAGCAAACTGCATTGTAATTTAATCTTAAACTGAAGTTTTAAAGTGCTCTCATCCTTGAAAAAGAGAGACCGTTTCATTTTTTGTGACTGATGATGAAGTGTTTTCTTAGGGTGACTGAACATAGCACAGAGTCCTAAATATATTTATTAGCTCATTAAACATAATTAATTGAATCTTGTTGCTAACATTAGCTGTGCCTTTGCAAGTGAAAAGTACTTTTGGTTTGCTAGGCAGTTTCTTATCAAAGAACAAAAATGCAACACTAAAACATATGCAGCTTACTGAATAATCATGTTATTTGTCAGACAAGCAGAGGAATCATCACTGAAGTGCTCCCAAAGTGCCAGATTGGGTAATATACATAATTAGGCCCCATTTGATTAGTGATGTGCCTATGGTAACAGCCACACTCGTGATCCACATATTAGTAGGGCCTTGAAATAGTCTTCAAGGGGGATGATGGCAGCAGAGCACATCCAAAGCTTCACTGGGGAGACTTTGGAACATAACCTATATGCTGATTTCCTCTGTTCCTGTAGTTGTTCTTTATTTTATCTTATTATCTTTTATTCTTGAAAAAATGCATACCTTGGTTCTCAAGGGCAATATACAGCTTCCACAAAATGTCACTACACTTTTATCCCTAAAAGGAAGGTCTCTTAATCATCTGAATCACATTTTAAGGCATAAAACCTTCCTATATTTAGAGATGCATCCTAGCAATTGGCAAGGCTGCTGCAAGCTGTTCTTAGGAGGTGGGAACAATCATCACCTGGAAGCCAGCCCATCTCAGATCCACTCTCCTCCCACAGCCCAGGACAGCCTGGTGATGTATAAGGCCTTCTGGATGTTCTTTTAGGCTTTTGCAGGAGCTTCATGAAAAGATTGCAAGGTCTCAGGGGGAAGACTGTATTTTGCATCAGATCCAAGCCTCTGAGAGAGCCTGTAAGTGCTGAGCTACTGCCAACCCACAGGGAGTAAGTCTGGAGGGTACTGTTTGGGTAACAGTGGAACCCAAGAGAGTTTGTTTAGCTGTGGATGCAACATGAATTGTTCCTGCCATTTATTTTTATATGCTTAGAGGGTGGATGAGTTTGGAAGAGCTGGAGAGAATCAGAGAATTAGCAGAATGAATTATTATTGAGGGTTATTTATACAAAATGAGAGAAATATATCTCCTGGTGCAACACTGTATGTCCAGGGCTGATGAGAGATGCTGCTTTTGCAGTAATGCCTACTGGGAAATACTTTCAAGAAGCTTTTCCCCGAATAAGGAAGAGACCAAGATATAGAAAAGTTCTGCCAGATGAAGGCACCAGTGAAAGACTGGCCTGTATAGCAGGGAAACCTACGCAATAGGTGCTGACAGACTGGCAGAAGAGGAGTGTGGACTCCCAGTCCTGGCCAGTCTGATTCAGAGGGTTATACTGAACGTGTCCAGTCTGGTCATGTCAACTGTCCCACCAGTGCAAGAGAGCCATAGTCACCCTTCTCCATATTAGCATGCTCTCAACCATGCTCAGGGACAGGGTCCATAATCCTCAGCAATATAAATTAAAATCACTGGCCAAATTATACTAAAGATGTGGATTCCCACACCATTCTCTCTTCTCTTTCAGTAAGTGCTGGTTTTAGCATTGCTCTCCCAAACAGGTGGTTATCCAAACCAGTTCCTTTCTAGTCATGTCGGCACAAAACCTTGAGGTCTGAAATGAATCAGACCAAACCTTATGCCTGCCCTGGCTGAGAGCAGGGGGATTCTAAAGGGAGCTGGTTCTGTGTGAACCCTGCAGTGACGGTAGCGATGACTGTGCCAGCCCCAACCACCCTATTTTTAGGGTACCCTGTAGAAAGGCACTGCTTGTGTTTGCAGCACACTCGTACTGGGTATGCCCAGGCATTTGGGAATTCCTGCAGCCTGAAGGGTGTCCTCGGTCATGGGGCTGGAGGTCTGGCAGCTATATGGGTGAAAGCAGTCTGGAGAGAGGCCTTGGGATGCCACTGAAAGGCATAGAGGATGTATTGTGTGTGCAAGTAAGAGTGCTCACACACGTGTGTGTACAGGCAACATTGGGCCTTCCTCTGATAAATGGCTCTAAGTAGAGCTGTGTGAAATTTTGAATTTCTGTTTTCCAGAACAGAACAGAGACAAAAAAATAGTAAAAAATAGTTTCCTGGAATTGAAACAGTCACATTCAGAAATGTCTCCGTGTTCTGTTTTGACATTTTTTGGATCAAAGTGAAGCATTTTGACATTTCTGAGGAAGGAATGTTTTGTTTCAATTTGTTGAACTGACATGAAACATTTCGTTTCAAGTCTGCTTAACATTAAAGTAGGTAGTGCCTTTCCTTGGGTTTGGGTCCCATTCTCTCCTCTGGGCTGCTCTCCCTGGGAGTTCTGCCCAGCTCCCACAAAGCTTAGGCAAGGTCCATGTTGTTCCCAGTAAATGCAGCTCAGCCACAAGCCCCACGCACAGGGAAGGAGAGAGGCCTTTTCGGGAAGGTTCGTTTCGATGCGGAACTTGACTAACATTAAACTTGGGTGCAGCTGGAGCAAAGTGCCCAGTTCTGGTTCACCTCCAACAAAACCTCATTTCTTGTCAGCAGCGTCCCCGTCTTCCCACAGGCACTTCTTGTGTCGCAGAAGCTGTTTTCTGATTAAAAAAGGAGATGCCCCAGTGAGCACCTGCATTTGGTGTTGATGTGATCCACACCAACAGGCTCCCCGAGGGTGCACACTGGTCCCCTGAACATAGCAGTGAAGCTGTCACTTGAATGGATTTTCCACCAGGCTAAAGAAAGACCCCATTTGGGGGGCTGGCTGAAGCCAAGACAGCCTCTGGCTTTGCTTTCCCCAAGGCAGGTGAGGGGGTTGTGATAGGAACAAGAGTTTCTTCTAGGACATTGGCAGACTTAGCTCTTTTCTGGAAGTGGTTGTAGTGTCCTCCTGAGATTTCTGGTGAATTTTACCTAAAAGTTGATCCAAAAGTTGCTTTGGTCCATTCCCAGCAGTTCTCAATAGGACTAGGCAGGTCCTACTATTTACTGTGGGGGATAATTGAACCCCTTGCCCTCCCCCTTTCCTGGGCAACAGCTTCAAAAGATCTCTGATTTTGCTCACCAATCAAGCAATCTCATTTGCAAAACAACTGCAAGGGCCCTGCGAAAGCAGGAGGACAGCTCCTTTGTTAAATAGTCCCTTTCGGTGACACAAAGGAACCATAAAGGTGATGGAGCTGCAGCCTGGACAGCCGCATTTCCTGGACTGTGCAGGCTGCCTCCCTCCCCCCTCCTGCAGCAATTTCAGAGCCCCAGCCTCAGCATTATGCAGGGCTTGAGCCCAAGGAGAACAAGGTGCACTGCAACTATTCTTAGCTCCAAAAATCATTCCTGGCTTTGCTTTGAAATCTGAACCAGGGTTAATTTCTCTCCCCCTTCCCCCAGTCTGTTTCCTCTCTTCTTTCATGTACCTATTTGCATAGACTGTCATCGTAAGAATCTCCATTAAAATTGAAAGCCTCCTTCCTGCATGTCACCTCTTGCAGCCCCCTTCCGCTTGCCCTGTGTGACTTTTGGAGGGTTTGAGAGCAAAGGTCCCGTGCTAGCATCACCTCCCTGAGCCCTGCATTCCCCTGCTGTCAGTCCTGCTCCTCCGTTGCTATAGGAACATCTATCAACTTTGGAGTGCTGGAGAAAAAAAGCAGAGAATTATCTCAATTATTTAATGACTGATTAATATATGTTTATAGAGCACTTCAAAACCATGCATCCTTCTGTAAACTGTTTATTAACCGGGCAAGCGGTATAATCTGCTGAATATCCTCCTCTCCTATTGGTTTCAGTGTGAAGAAAGGGTGGTAGGCAGCTTACAGGTTTTGTGATAATGATATTACTAAGAGTATTCATAATTCTGCTTTGGGAAAATAATGTAAATACGAGCCTTTGGTTCAAGTTTTTGTAGCAGGGCTGCTCCCAGCACCTGCCACTGAGGTTGCTTGAGCACCTAGGTTCAACTGTTCTGTAGCAGATTTTACCCACCTGGAAAGAAGGGTCAGGCCTGTTTCTCCTTGAGGCTGGACAGAGAGTGAAGGCTTGGGAGAGTGCTTCCAGCTGCTGGTGCAGCATGGCTGGCTGGTATGGACAGCCTTCTGGCTCAACTGCTCCTCTCCTGCTGAGTGGTAGTGTTTTTACCAGGAGATCATGGAGGCTGCTGCTAAAATCTGTGTGCTCTGTGCCTGTGGTACCATGTTGGAAGGGCTGTACAAGCAGGCTGTGTGAGGAAGTACGGAAGCAGGAGCATGGTGCTGGGTGCTGTGCCTGCTGCTTTGCTCCAGTTGAGGATGTCAGCTGCACCCACATCTGCTGCCTTTGCTGGTTGTGAATCTTGATCTCTGCCCAGCCAACACAGGTGACCTGCTGAAGCTGGCCTGCCTCTCTGCTCTTTCCAGCCCCCAGGACCTTCTTCAGGCACTGTAAACCGTGAGTGTACAAAATCAGCCAGCACTTGTTGTGCAGTGCCCTTTCCCTGATGCTTGGCCTCTCCCTGGCTTCTTCCCTCTCCTGCTAACAAGCTGAGATGGTCCCCAAGTGGGATACAAGGTAAATGCAGACTGATCACACATAGAGGTCTGCTTCCCAAGCATTGGAGAACCTGGGATATGCAACACATTGCTGTGCATGCGTCAGAAGTGAGACTTGCAGTCTGAATGGCTTTGATGTGAGCTGTCGCCTGCCTGGGAAACACGCAGAAGCTCATGACCTTGCTGTGAAGTCTGACTGTCCTTGTAGGTGCAGGCAGGGAGATGGGCTGATGCAATAGAATACAGGCAGCTGCTGAAAGCTGATGCTCTCTGTCTGACTCAGGCAGGCTCCTTCCCTAAGGCCTGTTGGGACCACGGCTGCTGTGATAGAGGATGATTGGTAGGGTAATAACTACAGCTCTTGGAGAGGCTGCTTTTCTCAGGTACTGCCCTGTACAAAGCACTAGAGACCTGTGATGCCATGGGATGAGTGTTGATCAGGTGTGTGACATTTACAGCTCTCTAGTTTTTAAGTGGAAACACAGAATGAATAATCAGACATGCAAAACAAAACAGATTTGCCCTCGATTCACATTGGTATTTAGGAGTTATTAAAACCTTACTCATTTTAAGGACTCTCAAGCTTCTTAATCCCTGTGAATCCATCTGCTGTAGGGCAGCCATCCCATAAAGATGCCTTTACATGTGGCAGCCACCTTCCTGGTTCGTTTATGGGACTTAATCATGGATTGCCACAGAAAAGTCTACGTTCCATCTGAAGAGAGCAGCAGCAGCAGGACTAGGCTGTTATTCTGTAGTAGCTCAGCACTAGAGGGGGATGTAGCACGTGCTTTCCAGCACATTTCTTACGTGCATGCAGCGATATTTTACAGCAGCATTTATGAGGAGGCTGGTGTTTTAATTGCCGACATGAAGATATTTTTCTCTTGCAGGGGCAATTTTCTTGCATAGGATAAAAATCAGAGAGGTTGCTATTTTCCAAACCTTAAATGACTTTGCTTGTAGCCAATGAATTTTGTTATGTTTAATGTGTGTCTTGTATATTGTTGCCTCAGAACTTGAGAAGACTCTCAGGTCTTTTTTTTTTTTTTTGGTGCCTGACATGGGTAAACAGCAAATAGAGGCTGCTTTTTAACTTGGCCATAGCTCTAGTCCAGGCTGCTGGCTGAAGGGTCTGAGCTCTGCTCTTCATGTCATGGGGACCCTTCATGTGCTGCCAAAGGGCTGCAGCCCGACTGTGGTAGTGAGTCCTGTGAGCACCTGAACAAAGGCGTAAAGCCAAATTCACCCGTCTCCACTTGCTCGAAGAGCTGCATGTTTCTGCTCTCAGCAACAATAGCTCTTTGACTTTGCTTTAGACATCCCAGTGATAAACCCCAGTTGTCAACTTCACGCATGAGCAAAACACTTTGCAAGAAGTGCTGCTGCCTCAGGAGGTTTTGCAGAAGCTGGTCAAACTCCTGTCCTCCTGTTCTCCTCCTCATCTCCAGTGAACAGCTCTCATTCCAGGGTTTATTCCACTTTGCAGAAGCATGTCAGTGAGGGGAGGTGGCTTGCTAGCCTGTTAGCCCAGTGTATTTGGGTATGGTATCTTGGGAGAGGAGCAGACTGGCTGGTGTATGCTACTTATATGCACTAACACAGCTATAGCAGAAGGTGGGAATGCCACTCACTGAAGAAAACACATACTCAGGCCAGTGGGTACAGACTCTCTCAAGTCCGAGCTTTGCCCGTTTGCTCTATCTCTGGGAGACCTTCATTGCACAGCCCCGTGCCCTCCTCTCCTTCTCGAGCCCTGGTCGTCACACAGGGCCGTGGTTCCCACCTCACACTGAGGGCAAAGTTGGTTAGCCAGGAAAGATGTCCCCATTCACATTTCCGCATAGAAACTTTTCTTCCCCTACTTTTAGTGCTTGTAATTACCTCTTTACTCCAGTGCCAGCAATCTTCCATCAGGCATCGTTATTAACGGAGAGAAAAGAGAAGGGGAGGGAGGGAGGGAGAGAGAGCGCCACAAAACTTAATTTAATCGCAGCACCCCATGCTCAATTTAACAGACACAACAGCTCAGAATGGGGTCCCTGTGCAACGGGAGGGCAGGCAGTGGAGCGTCCCTGGAAAGAATTAATTGTGGATGACAATGTGTAAACAGTGCAGATGAATAGGGCACGCAGGTGTGAGGCACCGGGGCCATCCCGGGGACTTTTTCACACGAATTTCAGCTCCTTCACTGCTGACCTGCTCCCGAAAATGTGATTAGTGTCGGCGTTGGGAAACCATTCAGGGTGTCAGGATTTGGCACATATTAACTAGCTGAGGGGGAGAAGGGAGGGAGCACATGGGGGCTATGAAAGGAGGAAGTCTGGCGGACAAGGGAATTGTTAAAGGGCCAGAAAATCCTCAATGCTCTGAGGTGCCCTTGCTGCTTGGAGGAAAAAGGGAAGGCAGCTGAAGCAGAATAGAACTCCAAGGCATCCTAGCCCTAACCGAGCTATGTGGAAAACAAGGCATTGCATTGGGGAATTTTTTTTCTCTGGGTGCCCATCATAAATATTGATGATGTTTATATTACTGACTTTTTCTTGGCTCTGGCTTTCATGGTTCTAGGCACTTCAGCTTGAGAGATAAACAGTCAAAATAAGCAGGAAAATTAATGACACAGCAGCACTGAGAACAGGAAATATCTTCTGGGTAACATATGGATGTTATCCGGTGTGCAAAAATCCCCCTTCATCAATAGGTACTCTATATGTAAGGTGATATAGACAGGGGGTTGTGTAATGGGCCCAATTTACCAAGCACAAGGCTAGACGCTCTTAAATTATGTTCCCCACGCCTGCCTGGCCTTTTGCATCCAAACGGAGGATTTAAGTGCAGGGAGCAGACCAGATCACTGATTTTTTTCCACTTGGGAAAATAATGTGAGGGGAATGATGTGAGGACTTCCATGAATACCAGTGCCTCTGCTGGACTCTGTTATACTCTTTATTCCTTGTTGGGAACCCTTTCCCTGCCAAGGTCATGGCTTGGGCAGCAAGGCAGCAGTGAGGTTTGGGCCTCACGTAATATACCAATAAAAGTCATTCTAACTGCAAATACACCTGTGGCTGTGAAGGTGAGGCTGGATTCTTGCTGAAGAAAAAGGGTGTTGCCACCAGTACTGGTTTGGCAGTGCAGACAGCTGTGCAGCAGGCAGGGTGCTCCAGCTCCAGTCCCTTGCTTGGTTGTTTTGGCTTGAAGAGATGAAGTAGGTGGTGAGGAGAGGCCATGAAATGTCAGCACAGAAGCCATGAAGGTCAGTATACCCTGTAGAAGTCTCACCTCACACTCAGGGTTGAATTTACTTAATCACTGTTGGAAAATTAGCCAATTTTTCTCTGTAACCCACACACATGGCAGACTAGTTCTGCATCCTTTTGAGGAAAGCCTGATGGTGCCTGTTGCTGCCTTCAAGGGCTGTTGTAGGGCTGAGGTCTCACAGGGAATTACTATGCTTGGGCAGTGGGAGTTTTGCCTTCTGTTCTGATTGTGGCAATTGTAGTTGATTTCTCTGGTAAATCCCAGCAATGTCTATGTGGGAAAGGTACTCCATAAGTACTAATGTGACCTGGCAATGCTTGTATGCTCAGCTAAATTGTTTGCAGAAGAGCAAAAATTGTTTGCTGTTAAGGCCAGTAATATGAAGATTCATAAGAAGCAAGAAACAACAAGCCAGGCTTTATTGAGACCTGGTGGAGTCCAATCCTGCAGTTCTTGATATGGGGCCCTCCCTGCCTAACAAGCTTCCCACAAGCTGGATACCCAGCTGAAAGCCATTCATCTCATTTCTCCCTAGGACTCCAGAGGGTGCAGCACCTCACTTTATCTTACATACTGTCAGGAGGGACAAATGCCAGCTATTATATTGCAACCTGCTTGGCTGACTGCTGTTTCCAAAAATAGCCATCAGTGCTACTGTGATTTCTTCCCCTGGTTCACCCCCAGTCAAGATATCTGCTCTTTGGAGTGCAGCTACCCTTGAGAAAATGATGTTGAAAAGACTTTCTTCCTATGCGCATGGTAGTTCTTTTATAAACCACTAGAAATAAGTTAATTCTGTAATGGCTGCTCTCACCAAGGTGAATGTGATGTTTTTCAGAAGAGTAAGTTAGTCCTGTTACCCCAGTTACCCCAAATGTCAAGATACTGACTCTCTGCACTTTTCAGGAAGAGATGTTGCATTTGCTGCAATATGGCTGTTCCTCAGCATCCTGAGTTCCATGTACTGGTGCCTGTGTTTGGCCAATTGCTGCTCATGTTTTTAAGTCCCTTTCTGTTTGTCTGTTTGGGTTTTTTGTTTGTTTATTTGGTTTTGTTTTCCCCATCATTTGTATGTCATCATTATTTTGAGAGACCTTTGCTCATCTTTCCAATTTTGCTTTTCATTGAAGAAGAGCAATATGCTAGGAATCTCACCAGTTGGGTAATTTACACACTGGGAAAGGGCTGCAGGAGCCAAGGAGAAAATAAATTCTCCAGACATCTGACCTAGGAACTGTTGCAGGCAATAAAGGACTTTCTCCAGGTAGGCTCTGTGTGTTTTGCAGCATGAGCTAACTGGGCCATAACTGATACACCAGCAAAGACTGGTTTCTAAGAAAGGCCATAACACTTCATCAGCTGGAGGACCCAACAAATGTTCTTCATTTGTAGTTACATTTGGATCACTGGATCTTGCACTGTAGTTGATTGATGGCTTGGCTTTGCAAGCAAAGATTTGGGAAGGGCTTTAACCACACTTACTACAAGCATGATGACCAAGGGCATGTGGGCTAGGCAAATCTGGTTGGAAAAAAGGTTGCTTAGGCAATTAGGAAGTGTCCAACTGGGACTGACATCTCCTGGGGCAGTCTTGAGCTTCCATGCACTGATCCGCCCGCATGCAAAGTTGGATCTGCAGCTTCCCATGCACCTTGTCACCTGCCGTTTTGACCCTCGCCTGTCCATACAGAGAAGTGAGAATAAGCCCTTCCAGCCTGCACAGTGGATTTTTTAGGTGAGGCCCCACCCTTTACACCTGAGGTTTAACTGCCACGGCCTAGCTATCTAGGATGGTGACAGCAAAGTCCTCAGGTCGTAGGTTTTGTAAGAGTGGCAGTCTATCATCTCTCCATGCCCCTGTGGCAAGGTTTTCTCAGAGCCACCCCATCGTGGCAGTGCTGAAACCCCTGAGGCACTGTAGTTAAGAGCTGCCTGGATTGCAGGACCGTACTAGTTTTGTTCCTGGGCCTTATTCCTATCTGAAGACCTACTGCCAAGCCAGCAGCATCAGCTGTGCTGATGTTTGCCAGCTTAGGACTGAGTTAAAATGCTGATTTTTTTTCACAACTTGCTACACTTTTTTGCATTACAGCCACTAGCTGCCATAAAACCAAGGAAGGCTATGTTGAGTTGCTTTAGTTCAAGAGTGGAGGAGATCGGGCTAATGGGAGGTCAATAATTTGCAGGCAGTGAAAATAGGATAGCTGAAGAAAGCGAGGATGTGGCTCCCCAGTCAGCTGTGTTAAACAAAACCACAGCTGTAGCTCAGACTTTTACAGAATCCTCACACCACTCTAAACTGGTACTCGATTTACATCAGAATCCTTGATGGTATTCCTAAATTATCATGCAGTTCATGAGCTCTGCTCACCGCTTTTCCTGACATTAGCTGCCCTTTTTCAAGCGTATCAGCTTGGTGACTGAGCCTAGACCCTCACGCCTCCTGAGCCATGTCTTCAGATACATCCCACTGGTTAGGCAGGGGTAGAGCTCTACTCGGGAAACAGACATGACTGAAAATGAACTTGTCTGCCTGGCATTGTGTTTTATGTGAGAAGAGATACTGATTTGACAAAAAGAGAAACCTACCGTTCTCCCAAACCACGGCAACAATACTGAAAAATCTCCATAAGCAGGAAAAAACCCACCCTGGGGTGCCAAAAGGGATGTTGCCTGCAGTGAAATAGAAAGGCAACTGGTAAGTTCAAATTGTGTAGAATTCTTCATTGTGGTTCCCTTTGCCAGCTGTACTAAAGATCCTCAACTTTCTCTCACTTTCTCACAAACACTTCTGCAGTGCATATTGGTTATCATAGCTGATGAATTTGATGATATACTGCGTCCAGCTTTACACATGTTTCTGTTCTGCAAGAAAGCGTTCAGCAAAATATTTGGTTTCTTTCAGCCTCCTGCCAGTGTCTTGGCAACACTGGAGTTTTCCAAAGTGCTCTTAGATACAGAATCTGTGTAACTTATTTTCCTTGTAGTGAGGCTGGAGCAAAACCTGCCTTCAGAAGGGTTTACAGCAGAAGGCAAGGAAGCAGAAGCTTTGGAGTGAGAGCAAGCAGTCTACCCTAGGAAAGAAGAGATGAAGCTCTGGGTGCAGAGGGCTACTGGGTTCCCTAGGCAAGGTCCAAGCTAGGACGAAGTCTGGACCTGCCAGTGGAAGGAACATGGAGAAAAGGCTGTGAGAGGATATTCACTACTCAATATTCAGGCCAAGGAGTGATGTATCCCAGCTTAGTCTTCAGGGGGTCATTCATTACCATAGCTTAGCCCGTCTGCTCACAAGTTGTGGTGGTCTGATGCAGCATAGAAATGTGGTGGTATGGCAGGAACCAATATAGATAAATTATGAAAAGCAAAGTCTCTGCTGGTTTATAGGTAATCTGAGGGATGATGAATGAGATGTTGTGGAGTTTAAAGTCAAAATATACTTCTTTCAAGTTGAAGATGGCTTGACTAATTCCAGTAAAATAAGATTGTCTTAAACCTTCAGCCAGAGCTCAGAATAAGTAAATTCTGAGTAACTTGCTTTTCCTGACACAATTTTCAGTCTGCATCTAGAGCTTCTGCTGGGAGTGCCTGTCAGAGACAGGCTTGTTGCATGTTTTATATTTCCTAATCAGTGCCTGCAATACTCAGTGCAATCTGTTTTCCTGGAAGATGCTTTTCGTGGATGTAGATCATGAGCTTGAAGGTAGACAAGGCACTTTCTTTAGTCCCAAGACATTATCTATATTAACTAAACTGAAAACCAAAAAACCACCCAGAAACCCCCTAAATCCTATCTGTTACACTGTGGTAGGCAGTTGCTAATGCTGTCTGACCTGGAACGGGTACCAATGTGGTGATGTTGGTATGTTCAGTCTGCCCATCCAGGTGTTTATCTGCCAGCAAGTGAAAGCACCTACTGTGCACTGCCAACCCTTGTCCTCTGCCTGGCTGGGAAGCAGGTCTGACTCTGCCAGCATGGCCAGAAACACAGGTCTGGTTTATTGTCTGGCTCCAGCTGCAGTGCTCAAGTGTAGGGCTGCTTGACAAAGGCTCCCAGACACTCTCAGCCACATGAATCACATATTACTCATTTCTGTTTCCTGACCCCTCTTTTTTGCCACCCCTGCATCTCCCTTTTCCTCAATTGAGAAAACCTACGCCTAACTATTTTTTACTCATTAGTCCTAATTTTGCCATATCCAGTCCTGAATTTGTTATTTCTGACACTGCAAGCCAGACTATCTCAGAATTATGTGCTATTATGGGTATGGATCCCAGGCACACAGGCCTGGTAAGGTCCTGTTTCCCAGAATGTTCCCAGTGCTCTACTCCAGCTATCTATATGGTTCAGCTGTTGCTCACAAATGTCCTCCTCAACCACCTGAGGTATCCAGCCAGCTCTCACAGCACCGTCTGCAGCTTTTCCCAGCTTCTCACAATATTCCCTCTCACATCCACCTTTCCAGATGTCACATCCGCCTTTCCAGATGCCTCATGTCCATTAGCTTCCACACCTTTCCCAAGCAGCTCAACCTCAGGCCAGGGCCCAGCTGACAGCCTGGTGCCGGCAGTGCTATGCCCATCGCCATCCTCCAGGCTGCAGCATTATGATCTGCTTTTAAATGATCTATATGCAGACTATTGATACATTTATTTGACAACATAAATCTAAGTTGTTACTGAAAATCTTACTTTTTTGAGGATACATGATAAGAAAGTCAAGACAGATGTCACCTTGGAGTAGTTGTACATTTAGCAATCCAGCTAATGCCAAAACCCATGACTGTTTAATAACAAAGCAGACTCAAAGAAGGTGGTCGTGAAATGTTTGTAGATGTCATTGCATGTTCTTTGGCAAGTCTATGGTATCACCCCTAGTACCCAGAGGGTGGTGAAATGATTCAGCTTGGTTGTTTCTTTCACACCTTCAAGAATGCGCGAGGTGTCGTTTTGGATCTGCTAAGCAATGCTGGATGTCTGCCCAAACCAAAATGCTGGCCATGGGAACAGTTGAAGTCCTTATGAGAGAGTTGGGGGAGAGGATGTGAAAGCAGCCAATGGTAAAAGGGGAAAGCACTTGTGACATGCTCCCTGTACCTCTGCTGTTCCCCTGGCATTCCAGTTTTGCACCTCTGCTGAGCCCTGGTTGCACTGGTTCCTTCCGGACAGCTGAGGGCAGGGGGATGTCTTCTCCACTCAGGGGTGCAGGGCAAAATGAAGCCTCTTGCAGCCATGCTTGCTCCCCAGAATCTGTAGTAAGGTAAAGAACTTGTGAAGCCAGACGTGCGACAAAGGTGTAGGTAACCTACCCCTGAGGGCAAGGGGTCTAGTTCAGACTACTGTTTTCTACCTTGAGAGCTGAGTGAGACTGTCCTAGGTGTGAGTGCCCATTGGATTTGTATCCATCTACAGCCTACAAATGAATTACAAGAGCATCACTGGTTAAGCTTCATTTGCAGACTAAACTTCCGCTGGTTTAGGCCAGCATATTCTGTAGAATATGAGATTTTTGGACATAAATCATCTTGTCCTCTGATTGTATAGCCAGACCAAACATATTATTTCCCCAATATGTTTGGTTACTGTGTATCCCAAGTAAGAATAATATAATTTACATCACCTATTTAAAAAAAATCTATAGAAATAGGACTTTTTTTTTTTTTTTTTAGAAGCAGATTAGGTTTAGAAAGGGAGGGAGACTCTGAAATATCTGAAAACGCCCACTTACAGAAATACACTGAAACCTCTGTCTAACCACACCAAAGAGCCCCATTCTCTCCATATTTTGGGCACCTTTGTCTTCTTTTGCATATATGAAAGGTGAAGTATTTGGCTAGGTCCCAACTGAGATTGCACGCCCAGGATTTCACCCAGCTTATCCACTCCAGTTGTGCACACAGTTTTACCTCTTTGCCAGCAAAAGGCACTGGTGGAGTGTGCGGCCTTGGCTGGTGCTAATGCTTGGCCTCAAGAATTTGGGTGGTTAGTTGTTGATGGCCACACACTGGGATGGCTGCAGAAAGCCTGGCTGAAAATGCTTTCTGAAAACTGTATGAGGATCGGTCCTTTGACAGCACATACATATGTGCTCTTCTTGTCTGCTCTGCCAACTAGCTTAGCTTATTGAAGAGCCAACTTTGGTTTTGATGCATAGTGCCTGACAATGGATCTCCATCTTTGGATCAGGTTCAGGAGGCATTACTGCTGAGGACAATTAGAGATGATATTTTACAGTGGGTCTGTTGGTTTACACAGGTATTCAGGAGTCAGACCAAGAGACCAGCATCTGATTTGGCTGGTTCTGTGACAGGCCTGCAGGCTCCCCTACCAGTGATGCCCTATCTGTATTTTGGAGGCAGAAGGGACTTCTAGGCTGATTCAGCCATCGTAGGGTCACCCACCATTAGTAAGATGGATTGACTTGCAATGTACCTGGGGAATGGCTGTCTTTTGCTGTTCAAGGTGGAGGGTAGCAAGGAACCGCTATGCTAGGGAGGTGGCGCATGAGCAAACTCTGCAGTTTGAAGGTGAAGAGAGGCCTGTGGTTCTAACATAATGCATGACCAAAAGCTTGTTTTAGCAAATGGAGAGCACTTGCAAAGCTTTATTGAGGCCTGGAGCAAAAAATCTTGTGCTTTTGAGAGGACCTGCATGGCCCAGAGCTGGTGGAGGATCTTCACAAGAGTGGGGCAGGCCCTGTGCTGCCAAACATGTTGTCACCATCACCTACTTGCTCTTTCTTCAACAAGCACCTAAGTGGAAGGAAGGCCTCTGTGACTCTGCTGGAGTGGCATGGGGGTGTATTCCTCCTGTAACCCAGAAGCACTTCTGAGCACCTTCATGGGCCATGTGGGTGAGGAAGAGGCTGTCTAATGAGCACTTTCCAGGAGGCCTGCAAGCTCTGAGGAGGCCATAGATACGCCCTCAGGAGGTCTTCTCTTTAAGTCAAGTTGCACATGCTGTGAGGACTCTTGTTCTCTCAGCAGGGGTGGCAGCAGCCTTCGGCAGAGCTGTCATATGCATGGTGCTTTGGCACTCACCTGCAGTGCAGTTAAGGCAGGTCTGCATATTTGGGAGGCGTTTCCACGCAAACACAGGATGGCTGCTTGTATACAAATATATATATATATATATATATATATACCTGTATCTTTGTGTGTTGTGTTTCTTTGAACTGTGTTGTGTTTCTTTGAACTGATCCAGTATCCCACTGAGGAGAACAGAAGGTGGGTAAAGCCTACAGGTCTACTCATGGGAGTACTGGTTTGCATGAGCATGTCTTTGCTTTTGAAGCAGGCTACTGTTCTCAGCAGACTGCAGCCTTTTTGCAATCTTTTGTATTTTTCAGTATGCAAACACTGCATAAGCTTTGCCTCTCTGAAGTCTTCTTTTGCAGTGCAAGAAACACATCTCTGTTAGTGCTTTACACAACCTCAGCACTCGAGGAAGCAAATGGCAAGCAGTGGGGACTGGTGGTGTTCAGCACTCCGCTGAGAAGTCTCCTGGATCAGCCCCATAAGATGTGGTCTCCCTTCCTGCTATCTGCTTCATCCCCAGTGTGTATTACACTTGCCCCAGCTTTGCAGAGATAATTTGCACTCTCCTAGTTCATTAGCTGCTACCCCCTCCTGTCTGTGGGCAAAAAAAAGCCCTTACTGTTCAAAAGAACACATGCAGCAATCATTAATGCTGACCCTAATTGTGCCAATTCAAACCACTCAATAGCTCTAATTAAAACCTCTCTTGTGCAGGGCACTGAACAGTAACAAAACTGTCACCCCGAACAATCAAATCATGGAGCTAAGAATTTTTTTTTTTTTGCCCTGTTGTGTTCAAATGTTGTTGCTGCTGTCGGAAGGGTCATCTGAAAGGATTAAGTATGGGGCTTTTGTAGGCTGCAAAAGCTGGGGGGGGGGGGACGACGACACTATCTAAACCCAGCCAATGTCTTCTGGTCACAGTTTGAAATCAGAAGACCCCAACTCTTTTCCAGGTCTCCTTTCATCCAGTTTACCCACCCCCATGCAGCAAGCAACACCTGCAAAGTAGACAGGCTCTTGGTTATGAGACACATGGACACCACAAGTCAACTTACACATCTTCAAAGGAGGGGGGTGAGGGGGAAACCCAGCCGCTCCTAGCCCTACAACCTTGTTTCTCAGGGTCCCTGACTACACTTTCCTGTGTACCATAAATAACTCTGCAATTACATTAATTGGTTGCATATTTGTTGACACAGGGGTAGCCAGGGGTAGGTTACGGTGGGAGGATTTTTGCTTTCGGTGCAATTTTATACTACTTTCTTCAGATGCCCCTTAATCCCCACTCTCCCTTCCCCCATTATTTAGGATTCGCATGTCTTCCGGAATAACTTTATAAACTGGTGGGTGGGTGGGTGGCTAAACGGGGAGAAAGAGCGTTCAAATTCATTTGATGGCACCCATGCATACACATCTGTTCTGCTGTGTTTCCCTAGCAAGGTCTATCAATCAAAAGGAAAAGGTTGATATGTATCACAGTGAGCTATTTCAAAAAGGTGGCTGCAGGCGATTGTGTGCTGGAAGGTTTCTTTCTGCACCAAGTTTCTGACAGGGGTCAGAAGAAGGAAGTGTATGTATGTATGCCTGTATTTTTTGTACATTTACCATTTTTTAAAGAAGGTAGTGAAATTAATAACAGTGTTAACTACCAAAATTCCATCCTTGTTATATTTTGCTTTGTTCATTTTTGAATGTGTTCTGAAGCCCAAATCTGGGATCAAATGTAAGAGCTTGAAAATGCTGCAAGCACTTTTGTATCTGTGGTTCTAGTTTAGATCAGTACAGGCACACATGCTAGCTACTCATGCTAGCTCTGGGTTCAAACCACCATTTCAGAGTATTTGGTATGGCGTACTTGACTGGGTCTTTTCTTCCAGTGTCTCCTTGGCTTGCTTTCTTTTGCTAGCAGTAATCAGAATTGCAGCAAGAAAGTTCACACCATGTTGTGTTTCATCTTTCCTTCTTTCATCTCTCCTGAGCTGCTGTCCTAGCTGAGGAGTAGGGAGCAGGATGATACCCATAGAGCCCTGGCAATCTGCCTCTTCAAACACCCTGAGCACTTTCTGTTAAAAACCACCTTCGTTGTTTCTTGTTCCGACTGCTGGGTTGTGCCATGTGCTGTTACAACATTGCCTTGTCTCAGCAGTGAAGCCATTCCATTTAGTGATGGATAAAATAGCCCACATTTAGAGTACAGCTTGACTCAGCCTTTAAGTATTTAGCCTTGGTTAGTGACTAAGCACAAAATCTCGATGTATAAACACACATTCTTTATGTATAGAAGCAGCGGGACAAAACTTAAGAATGTTTTAAAAATGCTTTGAGGTGAATGGTCTCTTTTTGTGCAAACTCTTAGCGAATTCAGTCGTCTGCATCATCTGAGCAGATATGCTCAGGATAAGGTTGATTTCCACCAGTTTGCCTTGGATCCTGTGAATCCTGGCCTAGGGGTCAGCAGAAGGGCCCCACTCTTTTATAAAAGTGGGGGTGCTGCATTGCGGTATATGATGGTGCTGAGCTGCTCCTCTCTGAAGGGTGTTGCAACACTCTCGATGGTAAGGTACTCTTACAATGGGATGAAGAAGGATAGGTGAAACTACCATATGGTGTTAAAACAAGCGCTTTTCAAAGCAAGGTCCCTTTGGCAGCAGCACTAGAGAGAAGAAACCAGAACTCTTCAACAGTTTTGCTGTCTGTCAGGGACTGTGGGAGACGGCGTAACATTCATGTGAGGCTCTTACACTTCTTGACACTTGCTCAAGAGGGGGAAATAAGACACAGGCAGATGTTTTGATCAGCTCCAGGTCCTTTTAGCACATCAACAACCTGCTAAAATCTGAGAACAAACCCTTGGACCTGAGTCATCTCTAGTCTCTGGAAAGCATCACCTCCTTTTCTGAGCTTGCCTGTCTTCATACAGGAAGCTCTGCCTCTCTGCTGATCTGTGAGCTGAGGGTAGGGGATTTCTGTAAAATACGCTCTGGTGTAGATTCCCATCACTTTCTGTATGGATCTCCCACGGTCTCTGTCTGCCCTTCTGTCCTCATTCCTTGCCCCCATTTTCTAGGCAGCAGTGCTGAAGCCTATCCTCCCGACTAAGCTGTTGCACTTTAATTTTCAACAGGCCTCTATTGCTCTTGCACCTTGTGTGTGGTCTTTGAACGTTATGTGGCTCAGCAGCTGGGAATAGTGAGTGGGTGGGCAATTTAAAACAGAAAAGACTCTGTATCAGCACAGGGCTGAGGTTTGAACTCTGCTCAGCTTTGGATACGTGTAGCTCGTTCTCAGGGCTGTGATTTAAGTGCAGTTTTGTTGGTGTCAGTGTGAAGCCTAAATCAGTGCTAAGAAACTGGTAGGGAAGAAAAAACAAACTCTGCCTGTCCGATAATGGGTGTTACACTTGGCCCTGGTGAAAAATTGCAGGATCAAGGCGTTTTGAAATTTGTATCCCACTGTTTTGTCACCATTTTGCCTCCCCAGCTTGGAAGATTAAGAGTGTCTAATATCATGCCAGGGCTTCTTTGCTGGAGGATGTTTCTGAGCTGCTTTCAAGCCATTTAGGACACAGTTCTGATTCTGAGTTTCCTGAAGATAAGGACTGATGATGGAGGGAGCCAAATGAGGGGAGCGCCAACCTGTAACACAAAATGCTTTATTCCATTCATCTAAGCATCTCTCTGAGACAAGGTAAAAGTGCTCAAGTGATGAAAAAACAATCCCAACATCATGACTTGATGACAGACTCACAGGGCCTGATCCTCAGCTGCTTCCTCCTCCTTTTTGCTGTTGTCTGTGCTGGTGGAGGATCACATGGAAGGGAGGTCAGGCAAGAGACCTTGCCTTCCACGTGCCCTGGCATGATCCCCTACGCTCATTTCTTTTGCTCTTTCAATGGTGAGTCCACTCCATATGAATGCTCATGTATGGCAGATTCACCACCTGCTCTCCATCACGTTTGCAGCCCGGAGTACCCAGTCCTCAAAATTTCAGTGTGGAGGTATTTTTTTCCCCACCCACTTTCCAGCTATCCCACCCAGGTAGATAGGATGAGCAGAAAGAATCCTTGCCTTGATAAGATTGATAAATGAGTTTGGAACAGAGCTCCTCTCTTCTGGAGTCCATATGGAGTCCAATCCAACTTCAATCTCATAGCTGACTGAAAAGAAAAAGAAGTTGGCAAGTCCCTAAGTACTGATTAAGATTGTAAAAGTTACAGATATGGTCGATTGGCATTCTTTTTAGAGCCTGGAGTGATGTTATATTTACTTCACAAAATTAAAAAAGTGCACAATGAACATTAGAAATCTGATAATTTATAGATAAATTATTATCAGAAATATGATAATAATAGATTATTTGAAGAGCCATTTAATTTTCCAGTGCCACATAAATACCTGTGATTGATCACTACTGTACTGGATCTCATACCAATTCTCAACATTATACCCTAGAATTTACAAAACACATGCAAGAGTGAAAATGTAAAAAAGGAGAATATCCTTGCTTTCAAGGAGCTGGCAGATTACTAACATCAGCCAGGTCATTTTAGAGGTTCCATCCCTGAAACTAGGTATGTGCTTTAGCACATGAGAAAACATACTGAAGCTCAAATGGGCTTTACTGCCTCTTTACTGCATCTTGCACTTTACTGCATTCTTTTTTCTGTTTTGTTTTGTTTTGATAATAATACTGGTGTATCGCCAACAGCCTCTTCCTGTGGTGGAATAACATAAGCGCATGAAGGCAAGGCTGGGATCAGATGGACAGGCACTAGTGAGAGATGTGGGTTTGGCAGTGATGGTGAACTAACCAAAACTACTACCAACTCTTTAGGAAACCAAAATGCAGCCAGGACCCACACAATTCAATATACTTTCTACACAAAAGGTCAGCACAGAATTTCTATATGAAGTATAATGAGTGTGAGGGCAGACTCTAGATGGATTTCATGGAGAGGGTTTTGCAATCCTGTTATATTTTTAACAAAGCTTTTAGCTCAAGTACAAGCAAACATTCTGCTAAAAGCTTTGAGGATGAAAAGCTTAATAGGACGTTTATTATTCCTAACAGGGTTTCTGTTTCATTCAGGCATATATCTTTCATAAGAAGCTGAGTCTTCAGAAAGTACACCCTGAAACATGTTAATAGGAATGTGTCTCCACATCTCAACAAGTGTGAACACTTTGCCACCAGCAGCAACTGTGCTGACAGTGACACTGTAAAATGGTTGTATGCTGTGACATGAATCCTTTCAAGCCTAATGGCTCTTGATTTCTAGCCTCATAATCACTATGAATCAAACTTATTCCTTCCCACTACCCCCATATTCAACCTGTGTCTGGGTAGCTGAGGAAAATGTATTCTTCATCACTTCCACGTGACAGCACAGACTCTCCTGTGGCTGCTAGTCCAGCCTGCATGAGTGTGTTCAACTGTGGCTTTTTAGTCTCCAGTTTTGGTCAGGCTGCCCTGAACATACCTTTGTATGGAAATTTAGAGGTGTCAGTATAGTAGAAAAGGCTCCACCACTGCTGCAGTTTCTCAGCAACTAAAGCCTGGCAGCAATGGATAATTCTTTGATTATAATAGCCCAAATGATTTAACAGGCAAGATATTAAAAAAAAAAAATCTCTAAATTCTGCATCATTGCAATTGACAACAATCAATCTCACACCAAATTTCCCATATTCTTCTTTACTCCTTTTATGATAAAAAGTGAACTAAATCTAGATCTGTTGCAGTGCATACACTGATTTTAAAAAAGAACCACTAACATTAATTTGGTCCCTAAATGCAATTAGCTCATATTTGGAGGCAGTAGAGTATTCTTTCCTGAAAGTGTGAGTAATCATTTCTGCTAAATGTGTGGAAGAGGGGATACATTTCCTGGTGGAGGCTGTGGCATACAGATCCCATGATGGTTCTGTTCTGGGTGCCAATACTGTTCAAAAGAGGACAGCAATCTTCTGAAACTTGTCTGAGGACAAGACAAGTAGGTACAAAGGCAAATAATCAAAGCAATCAAACAGTTCTCCCTGAACTGTTGTCAAGACCACCAATATATATGTCCTGTGCCATGGGTTTGTGGTGGTGCGCATGATATGCATGCACCATAGCAACAAGATATTAATCATCAACACATACAAGCCCATGTTGGGGTAAGTCTTTGGAGGTGCAAGCTGTAGACTGCATCTGGTATACAAAACATGCCTCAACAGTACCAGCTTCAGTGTTACCTCCAGCAGCACAGCATAGTTGAATTCATTACAGTTGGGCTTACATCTTCCTCAGAAGAATCTGAATGTTAGGCCCAGCATAAAAATGCCTGGACATGAAGAACAGCTTCTCTTCTAGTTCTGCGCCCCTCTTTGTTTGTAGTTTTCAGTTAAACACCCTGGGCAAGTTCTTTGCTGGTGAGACACCAGTGACTGAAGTGGCACATTGCCAGCCCAGCATTTGGCACTGTATCCTCAGAGTGATGGCAGGGATTTTCAGAAGAGCTCAGGCAAGAAGGTTAGGTGTCCAATTCCTCTTATGCTTGGACACTAGCCTCTTGTCAGCTCATCAGGATTTCTTCAATGCCACTTATGACCAAGGCAGGCTTTTCCCATTTGCCAGCAACCTGGAAATAGTTAGCAAACAATTTAGTGCCACAAAAGTTTCTGTTTCAGCAATTTACTTTATTTACGTAGATTGCAATTTGAAGATGACATACCAGTAAAGTGCACCTATACCAATTGGAGTACCTAGAATAGTTCAGCATGCATTTTCAATGGTGAAGGTGATTCAACACTGGAACAGACATGTATTCTCTCTCTTGCTGGTGTCTTTAAACTGGGTCTGGATGTCCTCTAGCCACCTGGATGGTGCTTTTCGACGGTTTGGGGCTCAGAAGAGCTCAGTGAAATGTAATGATTGTGATACATAGACCAGGCTATGGAGTTTCTTCTGGCCTGGTTATTGCACAAGGAAGTTACTATCTGCAAAGGAAATGTGTGTCCCTATAGAGGAAAAACAGACCATGGGAATGTTGGTCAAAGCTGGAAGTACATGCTGCAAGGTTATGAACAGCTATTGACCATAAGGGGCTCAAAGGGTTCAGTTACGGGGAATTTCTGACCCTTTCTGGAACTTTCACTTGGTCTTTAGATGCTGCTGGTGTCAGGGTTTCACAGGCATTGGAGGGTAGGCTTCCAGTGTTCTTTGTCAGAAATAAAAAAACAATTTTTTTTTTCATGGTGGTAACAAGCATTTATATAGCAGAGGGATCCTGGTATCCGTGGGATTTTCTGTGGGAAATACACCAAAGACAGTCATGTTTAAAGAGCAAGTGATAAAAAACACACGAAGGCATCCCACAAAATAGGTCAGATGCAAAAAAACTCCCTATGAAATTGGAGAGGAGAATGTAGGCAAGTGGGGTATTGTTATCTGGGCTGGAATTTAATCAAGATTCAATTATGAGGTGATGTGGTACTTCAGTGGTGGGATCACTGCCTCAACAAAGCTCTGCTAGATTCTGCCTGTCTTTTCACAGATGTCAGGTGTGCACTGGTATAACTTGTCCAACCTCAACAGAGCTGATCCTGATGTACACAAGGACAGTCATATTTAGATTTCCCGGCTCTCCCCCTCCTCTTCCCCTCAAGGTCTCTCTGCTCGTGTCATGTGGAATGGCAGAAATTCAGGTGTGGATCAGAGAGACTTTGAAATGGAAAATCAGAGAATACCGCAGGTCATATTGAAGAAGAGCTGGCAAAGTTTAGGCCCGGGATAGCAGAGTGATAAGGGTTAGGACTAAGGTACATTGGTAGGCTTGTATGGGGTGCTGTGTTTGGAGTTCCAGAGAGGTCTGCAAGCCAAGAATAATGAATACTGGCAGAGCTCCGTGTGAGTAACAAACGGCTTATCCTGCCTAGGCAAATGACAAAATGTTACATACTGGCATTTTTAAATAGATTTTTTTTTTTTTTTTAAGAAAGGGAAGATTAAAGCAACCGCTATAGCTAAACACGCTGCTTTGCTCTGATAAGATGCCAGAATTGTATGACTTCTGCTTTGTAACAAGGTCCTTGTGTGGGTGTAGCAGCCCCTCCTCATACCTAGCGGATACACTCTAGGGAATTTTTTGCAACAGTGAGTATTGCCTCTTGTAAGGTCACTGAGTAAGAAAGTTAACAATGTTCTATGAAGAATTGCATGTCTTGAGTGTTTCCATCAGAGCACCACAGAACAGTCCGATGAAAAGGTTATTGTCACTGTTATGTGTACAGCAATGCCCTCCCATGCATATTGTTCTATAAAATGTTGGGCCTCTGCCCTGCCACGCCCTCCATCAAACTCATGCCTGTAACTTAAAAACGGAGGACTTGATGTAAATTCAAGTCAGTCTATTTCACAAAACACCTCTGTCTCTCAGACAGCAGGTAGACACAGGCTTGGTACTGCCTCCATTGCTCAGGGTCTACATCTTGATGCTGTTACACAGTAACTGCATGCTGTTGTCATGGTACTGCTCTCTCTTTAGCTCCTGATCGGACAAACGTGTTCAGAGGCTGGGCCCCGTTGGTGATGCATCTTCATTTTCCTCCTGTTCCACATTTGGAGCCTTATTGTGTGATGTAACACTCACTTTCTTCTCAAGCCTCTCATTGTCAAGTGCCTGGTTATGCTTGAACATACTGGCACCTACATGCAGCCTTGAAGGAGATGCCAAACTTTATCTTGGGATGCTTTTCCAGGTGCAAGGTATGTATTACCAAAGGCTCCAAGCACATCACCTCCACAACAAGGTCTCTAGGCTTTACTGTGTGACATAGAGCAATTGGCTCTGCAGTTGGGAAAGCAGAACACCTTCAGGGACGGGTAGTCTCTGTGCCTGTGGGTTAACCATGCTTTGAGCCCCGGCATGGGGCCGACAAGAGGACCTACACTGTCTGAGACACGACTCGTTTCTACAGCAGCCTTGGCTCAAGAGTGCCGAACCGAGAGAAAACGGTACATAGACCGTGAGGTAATTTCCTACGCCAAATTTACTTGCTCGTTGGCCCGACCCGGCCGCAGGGCTCCGCAGCGAGTGCCAATGCCAGCATTGCCAGGCCGGGGACGCCCAGCAGCGCAGTGGGACGGGCGGAGGGGGCAACCAGCGCGGCACTCCGGCAAGTGCCGGCCGCACTGGCGGGTCGTCTCCCGCGGCCCCACCAGGGCTCCTCGGCACCCGCGCACCCCGCCAGTCGGTGAGGGACCGGCGCTGCGGCCGCTCCACGTGCCGCAGACACGGGGAAAGGGTCCCTCCTCCTCCGGACAGCCGGCGGCACCGCGCCGCCCCGGGCCAACCTGCGCCGCCTGCCTCACGCCCGGGAGCGGTGGCAGGGCGGGGCGGGGCGGATGGCCCTGCCTCCCCGCCATTGGCTGCGGCCCCCGGAGGCCGCGCTGAGATAGGTCCGCGCCTCAGTCAGTGGCGCCAGGCCCCGCCCCGCCGCGGCTTTATAACGGACATCCCCATGGCCGAGGCGGGTAACCTGCTGCGGCGGGAGGGGGCAGAGCCGCCCGAGCTGGCCCGGGGCACCGCGGTCGTAGCCTGTCGCCGGACACGCCGCTGCCGGCCCGAGCGGAGGTTGTCCAGGAGAGCCGTCTGCGGTGGACGCAGAGCCCTGCCGCTGTCCCTCTGCTACCCCGCCGCTGCCGCCCCGAGGGACGATGGTGTCGCGGGCCTGGCGCTGCGCGGGGTTTCGCCCTTTCCTGCTGGCGCTGCTGCTGGTGCATCTGCCTCAGGGTCGCGGCCACCGAGCCACTGGGCCTCGGGTAAGTGAGGGCAGCGGGGCTACCCCTCCGCGGCAGGTTGTCCTGCGCCCGCCCCGCGCCCTGTCAGCGCCGCAGGTGAAGCCCCGAGTGCGCCCCGGACCGGCTTCCGTGGACGCGGACCCTTGCAGGGGCCTCCCCGCTCGGTCGGAGCCGGGTGCCAGCGGACTGCGCGAAGGGTCGGCACCGGAGCGACTTGCCGGTGTTTATTGCAGGGGTAAAAAAGGAGGGTGAGGGGTTAGCAGGCTATGTTTTTATGTTGTTGGTCTTGCTTTTGATGTAGCCCCTGTTCCTAGCACATAGCTTTAGGACTTTTCTTTTTTTTTATGTTCCCAAGTAGGGATTAAATGAATCCCAGCAATAAAGCTAGATGCCTTCAGCCCAGACTTCTCCCCGTAGGAGTCTAGCTCTGCTTTTTTAATCTGACAATGTTTGACTTACTGGGGCTGTTAATTTCACTTACCCAACTATTACATTGCTCTGGGGGAGAACCCAACATCTTTTCTAAATATGGTCCTCCCAGTGAGCTAATGTTACCGCTGCAGCACCACGACAGAGTAGCACAAGAGCTTTCAATTATAAAGCTGCAAAACAGTAGCTGTTCTTCAGCCAATGCTGCAATAAAAGCACAGCTCTGGGTAAGTGGAAAAACTTGATCTCTCTGCAGGCGTGTTGGATGCATTGACCATGTGCATTCATAGCCCATCAGTCTGAAATGCCATGAAATGTACCTAATTAACTTACGCCATGGTTGGGCAAGACCAGGAGTCTTTGGAGTCCCTACTCAGCTGAAGTATAACAATAAGGGACTTTAGCGCTTTTAGACTAGTGTTCTAGTTCTTTAATAGAAGTGCTGTTTGACCATGCTGGTTATTAAATGCTTCTCAGAGCTATGGAAAGTGTACTGGCTGCACTGGTGTCCCTGTGTTCAGCTGTGCCGTGTAGCCTCTT
>JBCJKH010076523.1:0-11185 GCA_039877255.1 Loriculus beryllinus | reverse complement strand
GTTTGCAGAAAATCAACTACTAGAAACAACCTGTTGAATCACTGACAAGCCAGATAGCTATATTCCAGCTATTTTATAATATTTTTGAGGAAACTTGAAACAGTAGACAAAATTTACAGAAAATTTTTCAATCTGAGTCTAAAAATATTTGTATAAGAAAGAAAAAACTTGCCTTCTTCCTCATCTAGAAGATATGAACAAAGGAAAAAGAATTGAATAGAGAAAATGTGATTAGTAGTGAACTGTTAGTCATTTTATTATCTCATATCAGAAAATAACCTGATGCACTAAAGCATACCAATAGCATTCAGAAAGTAACTTAGGGATTCAGAATATCATTCAAACTGCAGAAAATAACAAGAAGAAAATGCAACAACTTGTAAAGTTGAAAAGGAATAATTCCTTACTACTAAAGGCATTATGTTCTCAGACAGTGAACTTTTTATTACATATTCCTCATCACTCCCCCATGATTATACTTTTAGGAAGCCATATAATCTGTGTGAATGCTGCATTCACACTAAATCTGTAAAGCCAGAAGTACACCTACACAAGATACAAATGGTGATAAAACTGATTAGCTTATTTTTCAATAAACATTAATGCTTGGATTATGCAAAAGCTACCAAAAGTCAACATGAGCAGTAGCAATCACCGCTGAGCTGTCGGTAGCTGTGTTTGAAAACAGGGCTTGATGAGCACATCTGTTTCCCTTACCACTGCAGACAAACTCCCGTTTTTGGACCTCAGCTACATTGTGTCCCCGGAGGTGGGACGGCCCCATGCACTGGGTGTAGAGGCCAACCCGTGGGCGCTGCCGCAGCCAGTCAGACAGCCAGGCCAGGTGGCAATCACAGTAGAGGTTGTTGGAATGAAGACGACTGCATGGAAGAAAACATGGAAATACTTTTAAATTAGGGAGAACAAACAGAAAAACAACCAACTTGTCCAACCCCACCCTTCAGCAGGGTAACTATGTAAACTTACTGATAAAAGTCGCTAACGACAAAGCAATTTTTCATGTTTCTCATTGGGCATTAAATGCTAATAAATAAAACTACACAAACAGCAAAATTACTTTTTATTTGTGGTCTAATTCATTGCAAGAAAAAAGAAGGCTACCTAATAAAGACACCCATTTGCAGTTTCTTTTCTCTTGTCTAAAAGAAAGAAGTACACAAGAGCTTGAAAAATGCTGTGGGACTGTAGTCCAAATAATGAGTAACACAAAAAAGTCTCAAGTAAATTGCCCTACAGTGATAATATACTGTCAGAAAGAAAAAAATTGTTAATAAAAGATTTGGTTTCCAATTAGTTATATCTGTAAGTCTGGCCATTATAATTCTCTATAGAAACAGCCTACAAAATCCCTTTAGCAGGTCAGATTCATTTTCTGCTGAACAAGACAGAGTAATAACTCCATATAAACTACCTTCTTTCACATCCCTTTCTGATTTCCTCTCTTTTTGTTTAATTACAGAAAAGGGGATTAGCTGCTTTTGGCTCCTAGCGACCTATGTTCTAAGCAATGCCTGAAATTAAAAGACCAAATGGCAGCAAGCAATGAAATTAAGTAAGTTGCCTCTCTGTTGGCAGGGTCCAACGCAAGACCATGGCTCCTTGCCAAGTGGCAAAAAGCACTTTGCCATTGATAAAATATCAGACAAATGTATTCACTGAATTAGGCAAGCTACTTTTCTCTGGCTTTTACATTTTCTCAAACTACAGAAAAGGATGTCCACGGTTATAAATCAAATCCTTACTCAGAATCATCTGTAACAGTGTAATGACATTTTGGTCCTCTTTAGCTGATGTACTCAATCCTAACTATAACTGGAAAGAAAGTGCAAGAAAACCAGAATTTAGACAAGGGGGTGTAATTAATCCATTAAAAAATTAAATATCTAAAGCTACATGACATGTGTAGCCAACATAAAAAGATGATTTTAATAGCTCACATCCCCCCCCTCCTAAATTAGAAAAGAAATGAAAGGAAATGTATTTTCCTGTAATAACTCTTGGGTGGGTGCTTTGTAAATATAGCTCACAATACAGCACACTCATTCAGTACAATCTGTGGCCAGCTGTAGGCAAGAACACCATTGCAAATTAGAACTAATGCCGCTGAAATCAATACCGTTACACAAGTATATTCTGACTGCAAATAGGAAGTTGCAGCTATAATCTAGGACTCTGTATGTCCATTTTCTTTTGTTTCAAAAATAAATTTTTAAAAGACCAAATATCCCACCAAAAAAGTGTAAATGTTGCTAATTTGATTCACTGTGATTTGTAGTTCAGAATAGAAACTATCTGAAGGTTTGAAAGAGGTACAGACATTCATGTTTTCAACTCTCTACCTGAAAGAACAGAATTAAATTCTATTATCAAACTATAACTGAGGCCAGCAAAAGCCCATGGTCAGCAGTATTTAAGTACTCTTGGATTTATCCAAGCAAGAATAGTTACAATTCTGTTAAAAAATCAACAGAAATATTCACCTGCGTGAAGTTTCTTCAGTTATAAAAGGTATGTTATCTTGAGTGAATAGCCCTGATTTCAAAACATTTCTGCAACCCAACATGTGTAAAAGAAAATGGACAACCTCTTTGTAAGAGTAGTTCTTTAATAGCAAGTGCTACTCTTGAGCTCTGATAGAAACATCCCATTCATTTTTGATTCCAGCTTCAGTGGCAAATCTGTTTGAAAGAGAGTCTCAGGACTAAACCTTGATGTATTCTGGTTTTGCCACTCAATATAATATACATTTATTCTTAGTTCAGTATAAACATACAAAAGAAATAACTGCAAACTGTGTCACTTGCATATCCAATCTTTTCACTGTGATTTGTTTTAGAAGCCTGAAGTCTTCTGTGAAAGTCATAACCTCTAAAAATGGGGACCTTATTGTAAATGCTGACACAACTTTAATTATAATAGCACTACCGGATGATGTTATAATTTTATGTTACAAAGAATGTTGGAGAGCCAGTTTAGTTTAATTAGGTCTGCTAGCAGTACAGTAATAAAAGCATAAAGATTTCCCATTTATCACATCTGACAGCCAATCAAAGATTCTTCCATGTTCCTAAATGAAATGTGACCCATTCAATAGCTCAAAGTAAAACAAATTTTTAACTTTCAAAAATCATCAATTTCTTTCTCTATACAGCCGTTAACATATAAGCAAATCCCCCCTGCCCTCATCTTTTTTGTTAGAAGGTGAGCTTTTCTGTGACTGAATATAGCACTAAGGAAAACCCAGCTGGGAAAAAGGCCATGAAACCATTTTCATAGACTTGCTCATGCTACAACCTAAGAAAGGAGATGGAAAAGGATCCAACTACTTCTTTATCTCCTGAGCCCAAACTATCAGCCTTGCAGTCAGTTGTTAGCTTTACCTTTCAGAATTAGTTGCCATGTACGCACACACAGACTTCATGCTCGCCATCCTCATAATACTCTGATATTTTTTTAATTGAGATTATGCTTTCTATGCCTGTATACGTATTTATAGACCACTGACAAAGCTTGATAGAGGTGAAAATGATAGAGTGATAAAAATGTCAGCCAGTTTCAGTGGGACTACTTACAATGTTCTGAGTTTGGGCATATGGTTGAAACTTGCCACAGACAGTCGAGTGATGTTGTTATTGTTGAGAGTGCTGCAAAATCAAGAAGAAGCATATTAACATGTTACAGTTGTGTCACATTTACTACACTTTAAAAAAAGACATAGCGAATGAAGATCATGGTGAGCTGTTTTTCGGGATGAATATCAGGAAAAAACTCGTATTTTCAGATATACCTTTCCTCCCTGCTTAATCTCTAGTAAAATGCTATGGTTTGACTGTTCCACTAATAATCCTAAGTAATTTGAAGTCCCAGTACACAACAGAGCTTCCACCAATGCTGAGAACATTTATGGCATTCAAACAAAGCTTATCATAGTGATGTAAAAAATAGAGTTCTTGAAGGAAATGCCTTGATTCTAGGACTCTGGCTTCTCTATTTTTTCAGAACCTGTACTTTTTTGACAGAAGACAAAGTACAAGCCTGTGTTTTCAAGAATTTTAGGAAAAAGATTAACTCTGGGCTGCAATTAGGTTTTATATGGAACAGAGTTGCTATAGATGATCCAGAGTTGTATCATAGAGGAGTTTCTGCTATACAGTGAAAGGAATTGGGGATTTTAATACTTTAGCAAATAAAATGCACACAAGCTTGACTCAAGAACAAGGAAACAAACGATTTACTGTTTTGACTTACAGATTATTACTCATTTGAACAGAATGGGGAATGTGCTCTGGGATTTCAAACAGATAACTATGGTGCTAATAATTCCCACTGACCATACCTTTTTTCCCCTTTTGAAACAAGAAATGTTTTACTTTTCCTTTTTTTATTTCGTTCTTAAAAAAACACCCCCAAAACCACAAAATGCAATTTCTTCTCTATTTAAGTAAATTTTTAAGTACACAGAAACGCAAATTCACAGCACCCCAAACAGGATCAGGCTATACACCTCCACGTTAATCAAGCAATTAATTACTGGTGCAATGTGCTGTGTTTTACCTTTGTGTCCTACTCATTCCCCCTTGTGTGCTCTTAGGGCTTTATAAACAAACAGAAGAATAATCCAAAAAAGAAAAAAGAATAAACAACAATCAGGAAACCTTGGCAGGATTTTCTTACAGTTTCTTAATAATTTTCTTACAATGTCCAAATGGTGACAACTCCAATAGTTCTTCCTGCATAACTTCTACAAATGTTTTAAAATCGTGCCCTTTCAACAAAGGGAATGAAAATCAGTATGCGTTTCCAAAGCAGTTGGCTGTTCAAAGAAGGTGTATCTACAAATGTTTTAATTTTCAATTTCAGATGTTTGTTGTTGCCTTGCTGTTGTATACGCAAGCTATGAATTTCTTTTTTGCAAGTGTACAGAAAAGTATTAAAAGTAGACAAAAGGAATACGTAAGGAATTAAATAGTTTTCATAACCATAACTAACGATGAAAACACATGATTTCATTACAGAGATGCAATTTTTAAAAGTTGGCTCAATACTTCTACCTACATGTTACACACGTAGGTAACAGAGTGGGGTGCTTGAAAGAAATTTTATTTTTTAGAGACATCATTGCTTTTTAATATGACAGCACTATATATTTTCCCATAGTCTGTTTCCCCACTAAAGCTGATTTTCTCTTAATAAATAAAAGAAAGAGGAAAACGAAAAATGAAACTTGGCAGAAACTCACAGGAAGGGTTATACCTGTAACTGCTTTCTTCTTTCAGAACTGTCCAGATTTCAGGTTGATTTTGTATCTTTAACACTAACAGAACTAAGATTCCGCAATTATTTAACTAATATATAAGACCTGTTTACTTTGGTAAACAATTCAAACTGTCACTACACAGGTTTACAACCTACATAAAAGCTTTCTCCGATGCTTGTAGTTTGAAATAATATACATATTCTGTGCTTAGATAGAATAATTAACTCTAAATGAAAACAAAAGATGTGATCTCATTTGCTACTCAGTGCATATACAGTATGGTCTGATCTACATACCTTTTATTCTTTAAACCAAATGGGAAATGAAACTGAACTAGACACAAAATCTTCAATACTGCTCAAAATCTCTATGTATTTTTTTAAATAATTGTTTATCACATAATTCAATATAGTGTACATTTAGTTGTATATCTGAACAATGCTAATGTTTTATGCATATTTATTCATACAATTCTAACTACCTACTTTTTCAGTATCCCATTATTTTAACAGGTTTTTCCCTTTTTTGCATCCACTGAAATAGATGTGAAAATGTTATCACTGACTAACTGGCTAGGATGACCTTTTTAGAACACCAAAAAGCATTAAAAGATGCAGATTTTTTTTTAATATATATTTAATACTTTCATTTGTAACGACTTGTAAAAATCATAATAACCAGATTAAACCATCACTGGAAAAGTTATTCTGTCACATGTATGAGTTTCAAAGGTGAAATCTCCCAGAACATCAGGTTTACTGACAGAAAACCAACACTTCACCAACTTCACTATTAGATTAGTATTAAATCAAGATCAAATTTTACATGGCTTCATACCAGAAAGCTAACAACAGGCTTGTGATTTACCAACTATGATTCAAACTAACATGAAGTAACCCAGTGATACACAAAGTCTTTCACTTCTCTTAATGTAGAAAGCCCAGAAAAAATGTGACTGACACTGCAAATATTTCAGCAATGTGGTCGGTGCTTCAGTTCCCAAAGAATCTGCTCATTACAATAACTATTTTCAGGTCAGGGGTCACTGATGATAATTTTGCTACCTTTAACCTCACTGATGGCCACTTTGAGATGGTGAGGAAAAGTATGCAAGAGTACTGCAGTACCAACCGTCACTGACACAAAACCTGTATTTTTCTATACATCTAAATATTCATACACATTTAAAACATTAAAAAAGCAGTTAATGTGGACACACAAAACATCTTAACACATAAGAGTGTTTGACAGAATACTGTCTCTTCGAAAACATCCAGATTGTCAAATATGAAGCATATTGTTCCTTCAACAGTCTGAAAGATCAAATAGGTGTCATAGTATACAACAAAGACAATTGTGAAAATGCTCATTAATTCAACAGAGATGGATAATTTACAAAATTAATTGGATTCATTAATACTGCCCCCCATTTTAAAAGGAAATATATTATTTTCTTACAGTACCTGCCATATGCTTTTTAATTTTATTTGTTTTTAACTGTGTTTAATGGCTGTCTTACAGAGTTAAGAAGCATCTCTTCACTTTTTTTTACTATTTTATAGCACATTGCAGTGAATTATTTTAAGACATCTTTTCACTAGACCATCCTGACACCAGGCTGCAGCTCGTAGATAAGCTTTTACATTAGTAATCCCCAGATACTGAGCTCTTGCTACAAGTACGATATACAAGGAATACTTACAGCACTTCCAGGTCGCGCAGAGCCCTGAATGCCCCATCTTCAATACAGCTGATCTGGTTGTAATCCAGTTGCCTGTTAAATAGATTAGGAAGGTATTTGTAAGGGAGATGAGCGTTGGCAGTATTCAGTGCACAGAAAGCCTCCTGAAGTGCCAGCAGAGCTAGGCCACACTCGCTGAAACGCGCTCGCAAATACGATCGTACGCTTGAGACTGTCACACAGCATGCTGGCCTGGATGCTGCCTCAGAAATCCCTTTTTGTTCTGAACTGTCTGCGCAAAACAGCCGTGCTGGGAAAGCTCCAGTAAATAATAATTGCACCTTATATTAAATGCCAAAGGAATGCAATTTCATTACATCAAGAAAAGCTATCCATTAAAAGCTCTCAGCGTCATCTTGCTGAAACAATTTCATTAAGGTAAAGGATGGTAAATCACTTAATGTCACACACATCCCCTCGGTGACCTAACAGAATCCATTTATCAGAGCAGCCCAGCTGCATGTTAATTCCGCCTGCTGCGGCAAGGACCTGTGAGAGATACCAATTTTAGGGGTCTGCGTGTGTGTGTGCACGTCAGGACCAGATGGGAGGTGCAGGGGGGTTGTATGAGAATTTAGGAGAATTACCTTCTAGAACACTTTCTATATTGAGAAATAACAGTGCCCAAGGTATCATCATAATTGGTTACTTATATCCTATAATTCTGCTCCAAATGAAACTAGTATTTCAGTCATAAACTTTTTGTATGTGGTTTTCCACATACTTTTTGCTCTCTGTCATTATACGCAGATAGGATGTTGTAATAGCGCACTTGAATTCTGGATATAAAACTCAGCAATCCATCCCATACATTATTAATCTTTAAGTATCAAGTTATGAAAAATTTACATTAATTTCTCTGAAGAATATTATTACCATTTCAATTCAAAATATTGATATAGTACATATTATCCAATTTAAAATGTCTGCTGAAATTAGCTACTATGCAAATATAAAATCCAAGTTTCTCTGCTGATAAAAGCTTTTTGCTTTTACTGTCACATATCTTACATGTTTCAGGGCACAACTTGCAAAGCAAAGATGATACAACCTTACGTTAAACAAGCAGAAGATATTCTCCAAGTCTGTAACTTGTCAGTGTCAGAAAAATATACAAGAAAATGTATATGAACAATATTAAGAAAATGAACAAAATACAAATGAACTCTGCCCTTCTGTCTTCAATTATATATTAGCTAGCAGTGCTAATGAGGCTTTTACTAAAGCGGTTTATGTGATTCTTCTGAATCTATGATAACATTTTACTTTATTAATAAATCATCACACCCACTGTCGAATGCAATATACCAACTTCTATAAAGTTCTAGTTTCACCCATATTTTTCATCTGAATTACTACTACATAGGAATAAAATATTGTCCTAATTGTAACAGTGTCTGTGTTTCTGTGTACTGAAAGCTAAATGCAAACTATCATCTCCTGGATACGATCTTTAATCATTTTGGTGCAATGTTACAGTACAAGTGTTTCAGTGTTGGAATATAATATAATAATATAAGCCTACAGTCTCAGGCTCTTTCAATTTTTACTAATGAATTTCATTTAACAATTAAGTTAATAGCCTTTTTATTTTAAAGAGGTAAAATATATAGATAGGACAATTCTCTAACCTCTTGAACAATTTATCAAACCTATTTAAATTAGTACAATGGCATGAAATGCTAGCCTTGACACAATACAAAGAGAAATTGTTTCCAGACAAATTGGAGAAATCTTCTAATGCCATCAAATTTGCCTAATGCAGTCTGCAGGTTAATCTGTAAAAGGGTGAGCTGTATATTTGCCCATATCTTATTATCCTTAGCTGTCAATCTATAAATCAGTGCTGACACAGCTTCCTCTAAATCATTCATATTATATACACAAAGGAAAATCTTTTAACAGTAGAGAAAGCACTTGGGCAAATTTTGTCCTACACAAACTGAAAGGCAGATCTCTTCCACTGGACTGGCAGCAGTTGTGGTGAACTTAAAAACTTTTGGACGTCTTCCTTCAGTGACCTTCTATGACCACTACGTTAGTGAAAGGTGGGTTGTTTTCATTTAAATCATCTTGCCAGAGAGATTACTTTCTTTGCACTGAACTAATTAGTTCATTTCGTTTTTGGAAAAGGGAAATTGGCAGGTGGAACAGGATAAATATTTCCTAGTTTTATAAATTACTGTCTTTGAAAGACACTGCTGTCTTTATGTTTTAGATGATCTTCCATCAATTATGACCATAATACAAAACTGCTACACACACCCCATGAAGAACAATTGGCACGTTCTTCATTTTGAAGCTATGAAAGGTACACAACTTTGAAGACCATGTGCATAGCTGAATAGCAATTTACGGAATTTGTGTAAAGGTAAAGATATCCACTGCATATATAATCTAAGCAGAAAGTTAGGCAATATTTCAAATGAGCATATCATTAGCTTACGATGACCCTCTAATGCTGAAGCAGACTGATTTGTTTTTGGAGCAGATAGCAAGTTCCTGATAGCAAGTTGTGTGAGTGCTATGACTTAAGACATAAGCAAGAATACTAGACCAAAAAAAAAAAAAGCATATACTACTATAACTTTGTTATTTTTTTATAATTTTTTGCATAATTCTATAACTTTCAAAGCCACACATAAAAATCTACAATAATATAATGAAACTTTATAATGAAACTTTTCCAACCACTAAATTATTGACTAACTCAATTTATAGAAAGCTTTTCCCCGCCTTGAGATTTCTTTTCTTTTCAAATTACTAAAACATCCTAAGAACAGAAGCTGACCGGGAATGGACTAGCAACTTTGGCACATGCTCATCATTCCCTTCTTCCCAGGTCTCTCCTCATCATCTTCTCTCCTGCGCCATCTCTGTCTTGGGTCTTTTTTTGTGGGGTCTCTCCATCCTTTGGAAAATCACTGTTCCTTCCTGGCCCTCCCTTTCACAAAACAGCTGATTACCTTCAGCAGTGCCATTCCCATGAAGCTCATAAAATACCAAGCAATTACTGCAACATTCGAAATCTTTCCATTGCCTCAGAGAATTAATTAGGTTTTGCACCCATATCTGCAACATCATCTGGGTATTTCATACAGCGACTAATCTACAGCTATTTCAAATACTAACGTTTTTGTGAGTTCAGCCATAAGAACTAGTAAGAGCTAAATAAAAAGCATTAAACTAATAAAAAAAGCTGCTTTAAAATGTTTAAAATGTTTACGTATTTATTGGTGTTACACTGTAGAAACGTTGCTAACTTCTGTTTTCTTCCCTTTTAGCATATGTTGTCTACCAGATAATGATAAATAAATGTCTCAAAATAAACCTTGTTATCCCACAAGAAGAGTAATGACTAACAAAAGATGTTGCATACATTTGGAAACTACTACACTCATACAGAAAAAAAACTCTGTCAGAGAAAACCTGCTTTTATCCCACAATTAAAAAACAAGACTTGCAAAACTTCTAAGTAAGGCATACTTGCTGATTAAAATAGAAGAAAAAGGAGAACATATCTATGGTGCAATTGCTTCACATTCTCAAAATCGTCTAGCACTCTACTTAGCTAGATCCACAAGGCTCTTCCAGTGGCAGAATAAAAAAAGTCAAAATAAAGCAGAAGAATGCCATGCAAAGAAGGATGAAAACAGAATGAACAAGCTGTAAGTTATATAATGCAAAGATACTATCACAATTTAGCAATGAGATGACAGAGTATAAAGTCCAATATAACGAGAGAAGCAAATACATTCCTGTTGTAGTATGGAAGTAATATTAAGCCCAAAAATCATAGAATCATAGAATACTTAGGGTTGGAAAGGACCTTAAGATCATCAAGTTCCAACCCCCTGCACTGGACAGGGACACTTCACACTAAACCATGCCACCTAAGGCTCTGTCCAACCTGGCCTTGAACACTGCAAGGGATGGAACATTCATAACTTCCCTGGGCAACCCATTCCAGTGACTCACCACCCTCACAGTAAAGAATTTCTTCCTTATATCTAATCTAAACTTCTCCTTTTTAAGTTTGAACCTGTTACCCCTTGTCCTGTCACTACAGTCCCTAATGAAGAGCCCTTGCCCAGCATCCCTATAGGCCCCCTTCAGATACTGGAAGGCTGCTATGAGGTCTCCATGCAGCCTTCTCTTCTCCAGGC
>JBCJKH010076520.1:9953-20862 GCA_039877255.1 Loriculus beryllinus | reverse complement strand
TTCCCTTGCTGTGGCTTCTCCTAGCAAACAGAGCACCGTCTACCTCCAAGAGGGTAAATAACCCAAGCCTTCAGGAAGCAAAATCTGCTTGGAGAGTGCCTGCTCCCTGGCTGTCCTTACAATGAAGGATACTTCAAAGTTGGTCGCCTGTTTGGTTACCAGTGCTCGGCTACCCCCTGCTGGGCTGCGACGCCTCAGACCTTCCCGTACCACCCGGCAGCAAGAGCAACGTACCCCAAACACACCAACTTCATCACTGGCATAAGCTTCCTAAATTAAACCAGGCTCAGAGTCTTTACTCCTGCTCAGGACTGAAAAATGACACAGCCCGGTCAGCTGAAATTAAAAGCATGGCTGATTACTGCAGTACAAGTCTTTAGTTTTTATATCATGTGAGATTTCTCACAGATTTTTTCCCACATTCTAAATCAGCACAATTTGAATAGTGAAATACTGAGATACCAATAGCTATGTTCAAACACGACCCCAATACACATCCAGAAAACCGAATGTTTTCCTAGTAAGTACAAAACTCTGAGACAGCAAATTTTGTTTCTAATTCTACATAAATTGGATGATAACATCTTAAATGCTTTGCTCAGAGTTTGCTTTAAAAGCATTCCTCAAATACAATTCAGAATAGAAATTCCCGGTATGAAACCCTTATTTATGTATTCTGTGGATAAATTAAAACAGGAAAATGTGCTGCAAGATGTGTTCAAACAACTAATAGTTCCTGTAAACCAAAAATATATAAAAAACTCGTAAGTGAAAAGAAAAAGATTAGTTGTTTTAAGCTATAACACAGCTGTATGCAACAAAAGCCAGAAACATGTAAAATTAAATTGGATTTGGGGACGGGGGGAGTGTGCAATGGGGTTAAGTTTACTACTAATTCAAATCCTTTCTTCAGAGTTGCAAAATGTTGTTACTGACACATTTTTTTTCATTCTGTTTATTTTTGCAGACAAAGCAGAAAAAAAAATTGATATTTGAACTATAAACAGGGGCTGCATTTGCCGGCACAGTGCTCTTGCTTAGCCACTTACTGCTCCTATGGAGCACAGGGGTAAAGAGAAGTCAAATATCCCTTCCAACATTTATTAGTGTCACATAAATAGTAAATTTCTATTTACTGATGGATTAATAAAAAGCTGAATTAGTCTCTAACCTCTTTGATTTTTAAATGCTGGTAAGACACTGTCACCCCCTGTTCCTCTATATAATACAGCATGTGTAGCAAACAAACATTTCCCTTGTGTTGGCGCAGGAAAGGGGAAGAAGTTTTCATTAAATAGAGTTGTAAAGGGATCGTATTACTGGAGTAGAGTCACATCTCTCAACTTTTGTCCTTTAGGCTGGCTGTCCTCTGTGAGAAGTGGCAGCGGCAGACTTTGGGGAGAGAGGGGGAGGACAGGATACGGCGCTGTCTGTTACTCAGCAGGGGCCGTCAGCTAAAGGGGACGGGTTATAATCTGTGGCTCTCAAAATCTAGACAACTAATCTATTTTTTTTCCTCCTATATTTAGAGTCTGGTCTGCTCTCAGGACGCATAACCTTTTCAAAGTTTCACTTCTGAAAGGACTGAAGTGCGAAAAATTGCATTTCAAAGCTACAGGCCAACAAGGAACAGAGGGATCCAATCCTTCAACTGCCACTATTGACGGAAGGCCTCTGCTTTACTCAAACTGTCTTTGCCTCTGCTGTGGATCTGCTCACAATTTATTTGAAAACAGGAGGCATTTACTTCAAAACAGGCCCAGAGCCTATTGCCAATCTGACAAGTTTTCCACACAGCTCCAGCCCAAGCTTTGTCTTTGTTCAGCACTGGGCATACACTGCTGGAAAACAAGCAGAGACTGGAAATTATTCAGCAAGGAAATAACACTGGTGTCTAGTATGAAAGTGGATGGAAGAAGAATATGTCTGTTCCCCCCAGGCTGAGGACGAAGGAAGGGATGGAATCCCTGACCTGCCTGGCTGGCAATTGGGCAGACCTGGAGGAAACATCCTGTGTGCCCAGGGATGCCACCACACTTCGCCAGGCTTCTCCTGAGAGTTCCTGGATCTCAGCAGAAAGAAGTAGACTGGGATACACATCCAGAGCTCAAAACTAAGAAATACTCACAGTTCTTACAGTTTATCTTACATTGTCTTTAGGACTGCATTGCGCCTTTGGCTTCGCTCTAAGCCCTGGTCATCTTGATGAGATCTCATCTTCACCTTGGCATACCTCTTCCAGCTCTCTCCAAAGCCACTTTTTTCTACTCCAGCCTTCTTCCCTGATGGCTTTTCCCATGTCATGACTTTTAATGCCCCAGTCCTGGGTTTCTAAGACTCCACGTGGCTAACTATCATTTTCTTATGGGCTCAAATTGCATAGATCTTTCCCATAGCTACAACTGTAACTAACATCATCTCTAACCTTACTTAGCCCTCTGCTAGTCTGCTAGTAGAATTTCTCCACAACTTCTATCCTAGCTCTCTCACAGACATCTTTTTCTGGAAATCGCTAAAATCTCCTCTGATCTGTCAGGCACTGCACAGGCAGCCCACTCACATCCATAACTACCTAGATTCACTGGTAAAATCTCATCACTGCTTTGGAGGGCATGTCTGTGTTAAAACCTGTGAAACGCATTTTCTCACTGCCCTCCCTGTGAAGAGTGAAGAATGCAAAGGCCAGGCATTTTAGGAGAAACAGAATTCCAGGTATTACTCCTGCACAGGAGAGTAATTGTCAGCTATGGATATGAACAGAGAAAGAATATGAAAGATGTGCAGAATAAACCGCATATGAGGAGAGAGAGAGAGAGGAGCTAACACCAAAACTTGCTACTCTGGATAAGGCAGTAGTCTCAAGTATTTTAGGTCTGAAATGTTTCAGTTCAAACACCGGGATTCATGCTGGAGTATCAGAATTAGCAACGACAGCAGAACAGATCTCTAAACACAAAGAATATGCTTCAAGGGAAACCACTGCAGTTCCTCTACTCCCTCTAATGCGTCCCACTGTGAATCGCGATAGGTATTGCCACAGTTCCCAGCAAAATCAATGACTCGCGGTGACATGATTCATTTCTGGGTCTAACATCTGGCTGGAATTTTACGCACACAAAGCCTGTGATTTGTACAAACAATTACTTTAGAGAAACAAAAATCTTTGCAATTCACCATGTCATAACCAAACCATCTGTCCAGCAGGCCACTACAGGATCATGCGGTTGGAACAGAAGACAGAAGGTGGCCCATTTTGTCCAGTATGTTTGGTTCAAGATATATGCTTTGGTTTTGCATCATCAATAACAGGAGCCTACTCACATAACATTGTAAGTTGATTAGAGATCAAAGTTTTTCTGCTGCCAACTAATTTATACCCATACTTTGACAATCATAATTGTAAGCAAAACAGTGTAGCCACTGAAGCTCTGTCTACCCTACAAAAGAAAATTAAGACAGCTTAATACAAGAATTGGTGTAAACCAATTGGTGTAACCCTGCAGACACAGGTGTTATTAATAACATTCCTTCATTTCTCAAAAAAAATGGAAGCACTGGATATATGAAACTGTTATGTTTCTTTTAGCTACAGAGAAGACAAATCCCAGAATATGTACACTGAAGTCAAATCAAAAGCGTTGAGATCCTATCACAAGTTCAGTTCCTTATATGAACGTGAGTAACTTGTTGCGCATACGGCACTCTTGCCAGAGCAAATTAATGTTGAAAGCTGAGACTTGAGACACACCTTCCTTAGCCAAGTTGTGACTACCCTTGCCTAGAGCATACAGTATATGGCATTTACAAGGGTCAGCCCTGCAGAGTGAGCTTTGCTGGGTTGTGTCACATTCCTAGAGAAAGCAAAAAGATGAATCGGCAGCAACACAAACATATCCCTTGCTGAGAAGAAGGCTTTTAGGTAACATGCACTATGTCATTCTGGTACCCCTCAGTTAGCAAAACACTGACTTGAAACATACTCTGTTAAGATAAGAATTTGTCCGCAAACTGCTTTAGCATAAATCAAATAAACACAGAAAACAGGGTGACTTTAATTCAAAGGTCATTTACATTGTATCTCCTGCCCTTAAAGCACGACAAGCTGCACCATGTTATTTCTCATAGATATTTATAAGTTGCTCTTCAAAATCCCCAGCATAGACTCAGCAATTTACCCAGACCACGTTACACCATATAGCTGTGTCTGGACTCCACGGAGCATCTCGTGTTGGCTACAAGAAGATTTAAGGAGGCTTAGGGGCTAATATAACAGGAATAGTAGGAAAGGCCAAATAACAACTGTATCTTAGTTGGGCAAAAGGAAAGAGTATTCAGTATTTACTAATTATGCTATGAAAGCAAGCAAAGCCCTGGGGTTAGCTTTGTGCTCCACTGTACAAAGCTCTGCCCAGTGACAGCATTTCAGGTAATCATCACACCCAAGTGAGGAGGAGACGTTTATCTGAGGTGATACAAAAGACAGGTGATATAAAAAAAGGGGATACAAAAAAACTCTATCATCTCTCCACAGACTCCTCAACACTCACAGTGAAGTGTATGAACAATCTATATAATAACCTACATCTGTGGTTCACTGACCAAGCGACCCTGCTCCTGTGCAGGAAGCAGAGGTTGCTATGCACCAGAGCAGAGGAGCAGCCTGCACAGCCTGGGTCTTAGCTTGGACAGCACAAAAACTCAGGGCAACTTCCACAGGAGTGACAGAACTCAGTGATAAATGCAGTGTACAGATGGATTTTGGTTTTAATTTCATATAGATTTGTAAATGTAAGAGAATCTTTAATAGGCCGTGTAGTTTCAGCTTCCCCCCAAGAAAAAATACCAAAAAACCAATTATATCTCAAAGATTTTTTTTTTCAGAGATGTTGGTAATGCTGAGCCACAAAGAAATGCTTTATTTTCACAGCCATGGTGACACCACACTCACCAGAGGAACAACTTACATCACCTGTAAAAACCAGGAATTCCTCTTTTTCCCCTACTACCTACCAGCACACTGACCCGCACATGAGCAAAGCTGCCAAGAGCGAAGTGTTGTCCACTGTAATTTTCATCTTCCTAAATGACTTAGCCTGACTTTTCATGCCACTAACAATTTATTTCACAAAGGTCTACATGAGCAGCACCCCTCTCTAAAGCACTGCAGCTGATACTAAAAACGGCTTCAACTCACCAAAGTACAGAGGCCTGGCTACAGAGCACAAGGAACCATGCTGTGAGATGGTATTTCCAAAGGGCTGTCCCTTCAGGAAGCAGAGATGTGTTGGCAATAACAGTAGCAAGCAGAGCAGGCAAGATTACTCACTAGATAATGCTTTTCTTATACTCACGTGCACAGCCTGAAAAAAACCTTTTTCTTCTCTTTTTCCTCCCTTTTTAAACTTAGACCCCTGAAGCCTCTAACGAAAGCTTTTCTAATGACAACATAACAGAGGAGTACCTTTAACTTAGTATTTTCCATGAAGCAGATGCCTTTTCTTGTGAGAATTGGCATATTTTTACCCTTAGAATGATCTCTGCTTTTATATGCCTAATTAAATTTTAGCAGCCCCTTGCTTAAATAAAGATTTATTAGCTGTTAAAATTGTAGCATAATTCTTCTGCCACCTACATGCTATCCTTTAACATATTTACAAGCAGACTGGCTTATCCACTATAAAAACGTGCATGATTTAATGTTGTTGTGTTATTTGTGTCAATTACTAACCTTCAGCCTCACAACGGAGCTTTCTGAAGATACTACTATGTAACTATGGCACTGTGGAGATACTCCAAGACAAACTGCAAGTCTTACAGATCAAGTACTCGAACTAAGTTCAACTAACAGAGGCAAGCAGTAGGTTTCAGCCCCTTGTTTTGGCTCTCCCACGGCCGTGATGTGGGCTAACACACCATCACAGAAGGAATCCAGGGAATTATTTTAAGGAGCTGAAATTTGCATTGTTAGAAGCACCTACTACACTACTTCTTATTTCTCCTTGTGTATGAGAAAGCCAAAGTATGCCTCTTTGCACACAAAATTATATGTACTGACAGAAAGACAACTGTAACACAGTAAAGTGCCATGTTTGCCAAGCTACTGGAAATAACTTCTTTATAGTTCTTGGGTTTGGGCTTTGCTGTCTTTTAAAAGGTCAGTTATTTGTTTACCAGGATTAGAGATGAGTGTTTTGTTGGTCTTTGATTAGTTTCACTTTACTACAGTCCTGTTTGCTAACATATTTACATCACAGGGAATACCCTTTTCACCAAGCCGTACACCCTTCCCTCTCTACCCTGTACACTGACATCTTTGCACCTTGTAAACACCACCACTACAGGCAATTGTGTTCCATGTGTTTGTCAGATTGCATCAGGAACACTGAATTTCATCTTCTTGCTGTAGTTTTAATACTGTTCAGATAAAACTAAAGCTTTTCGTAATTTCAAATACACTTTGAGTGCAAGAGATGACTCATTTAATTTCACCCTTCTAAGTCAGGATCTCTTTAAAAAGTCACAAAAAGCAGGCCACTCAAGAAATGTGCAATATATTAGTGTCATACAGTTGGCCTCACAAATAAATCAGCATACAAAATCCCTTCTTACTGAAATTTGTCACAGTAAACATCAGAAGCTGTAAAGTGAAACTAATAGGAAACTGTCTTTTTGTGTAATTTGCATGCATCTGGGCACAGACACACACATGCACACACAGACACACACCAGCTTTAGCTTTGTACTTTTCCATGTTATGTGCTAGGTATTCAGGGAGCAAATTGCTACAGTTAAGATGCCACCAAAGATAATAGTAAATCTGGAAGAGACACAAGTGAAAAAGCCTAGAAAATTTCAGGTTTATATTAATCTTTTTTTTTAATACTAAAATATATTGTTCTTTAGCCTTGCACTCTTAATTATGGCCACTGTCTGCTGACAGTACTTTTGGTTTTCATACATATATTTCAAGGTCTATATAAAACATTAAATGCATATATAGAATACTACTTGCATATACACAAGACATCTGAAGTTCTCTGCTGTCAGCAATGGAAGGGCAGCCATGGTGGTGGCTGTGATCACACTTGGAGTGGTGGGACACACTCCCTGCATCCAGCACTGCTCTGCCAGCTGCCTTTCAACAATGCAAAGACCCATTCTGCATGCCCTGATGCAGAAAGCCCTGCCTAATTCCAAGGGCAGCCCACACCCACACTCAAGACCAGGATTTACCTTTGGGAGCCAAGCTGCCCACATCCAGAGGAATGCTGACGTCACTTCTGGACTCTCTCTGGCACTAACTTCAAGAGGAGAACGCCAGGGCAGGGAAATCTAGTCAACACCATTACCGACAATCCTGAATGAGCTGCTGTTTGGCTAGTTTGGGGAATGCAAAATTCCCAGTTGAGGCAGTGCGGTAGAGATCTGAAGATATTTAGGTATTTAAAGTGCTGAGACTTACAGAAAGCCTTACTCAGAAAACATCAAATGGAGAAACTCTTGGAAATCAGTCAAGCAAGAAGGGCTAAGTCATCTGTTAAGTTTTATTTCTCTCTTTCTGGGGTAGAGGTAAAAGTATCTGTTGAAGATGTGTACAAATGCAGCATACAGATAGGTTAGCTTCTGACATCATCATCTACAGAACCTCAATGACATGTTTATCCAAAAGAGTCCTCTGAAATAATTGTTTCTGTATGAATTATCCTTTTGTGTGATCGTAGCTGTCATGCAGAAAAAAAGATATTTCTGAGCATGGGCAAAAATGTCATGGTATCTCCCTAATAACAGTTTCATCTTTTAGTATCACTGTATATATTATTTACTTCAGAGTTGATATGTCAGATGCCAAGAACACAGGAACAGTGACAGTATTGAGGCAAGCCAGCAAATTTTTATATCATTTGTCCCTGCAAAACACCACCCTAATGGAAGATCTCTGCTGCTCAATGACCAAGTTGGAATTTTCACAGGAGTCATCCAGTTTGTAAGAAATGCCATAGGTATGACCACTGAAGTCCTTTTAATTGTTTTGAAAACCCTTGTTTTTTTAATTCAGTAAGGGAAACAGTCGTGATTTCTAATGGCACTTACCAGATTTTCCTGTGTTCATTCCTTTAGCATCCCACTACTACAACAGACCTGTGTCAATTCCCAGCATTCACGATTGCAGCACAGGTTGTCACATGTTCATGTAGGCATCCTATCATCTTGGACTGCACATATTCCTCTTCAGCTTGCTAAACACGCCAATGCTGCTTCCATTGATCATTGAAGCAATACAGGATCACACACTGGAGAAGGATAAGAGTCATCCCAAGGGAAAAGCAAAACAAACAAAGCACATCACCAACACCGTCCATACACCCCTACCAGAAAACCCAAACCCAACAACTCTCAACCTTGGAAACATGAATTAAGTATAAAGTGAAGGAGCCACATCTCTGGCTGGCCTGGCTGGGTGTCTCTGAGAAGTGTGAGGTCCTCTCACACCTTAGCAGGTAGGAGGAGGACTGGTTATTCATAAGCCTCACACAGGATTGGAGGAATGACATGGGGAATGACTGACAATACGCATAGAGAAAGAAAAGAAAGAATAGAAAGCAATGGAGGAGACAAAAGGACACAAATCACAGTGGTCTTTAACTGTTACAGTCAATTCCGTTCCAATTTGATGGAACCTCAGTACTGAACACACAAGTGTAACAGAGAAAGATATACGCACATATGTACAGTCCACATTCCAGCTCAGTGGGAAACCACAAGATTTTTCTCCCAGCATTCTCCCAACAGTCATGGTAGGGAATGAGAGGACAACTGAATAGCCTCACCAATTACAACCATAACTAAAAATGGGCTTTTACTGCTGCTGAACCCAGTCAGATCACAGATGAAGTGGTAAGAAAGACAGACCGCAGGATATATCCCTTTTCCCTCCACCCATAAAATCCCACTGCATGTGCCTTGTCTGCCTGTTTTAGGAATGTAACAACAGGAGAAATGATTATGTCATTCACAGATTCTGCCCAGAGGAATGAAATCCACAAACTTCAACACCACCCCATCTAAAACACTTCCTTATTTGTGGCAGTGTCTTGCGCAATGCACCACTGAATGAGTCCTAAAACCAATCCTCCAAATACAGTAAAAGTCTCAGGCAGCATCCTGAGGACTCCCCCATTAGCTTATAAAATGAAATTAAATGACTTTTTGAAGAAATGAAGAATAAGAAGGAGCTGCTGCTGGGACATCAAGTGTATCAAAACACAAATAATTAATGGTTGAAAATACTTTTTGTTTAATAATTACTGTTCTTCATTAGTACGAACCAAGGACACAGACTATCTGAGACAATAACATCTGCACCCCATATTTCATTATCACCAAACTTCACATTTCACACAAAAGCATAGCTAGCAAAGCCTTACAGCTTTAATTAGTTTCTGCCATAGCTGTGAAGGTCAGCCAATTATTGTGTGTGAAATTTCAATATGAAGCGGCTGAATCGAAGACAGCATTGCAACATTGTGGAACTCTGCAATGTTGTAAATCCAGCATGATAGAACCTTCTTTTTAAAACAACCCATCAACAAAATAACATAAATTAATCATCAGGTATGCACAGCTTCAAGGCTTATTGGCTAATTTAACATGTGTTAGAGAGAGGAAAAAAAGGAGGTAATTTCTGATAGCACCTTATGCTTTGCGGGGTTTTTTCTTATCAGTGTCACCAACCATGACAAAATACTTAGTTGGGTCCTCATTTCTACAAGAAAACAGTTTTCTGTAGAATTCAAAGTCCTTCTATCAAAATAAAGCAACAGCATGGAGCAAATGAACTTCAGCCAGCTAGAATAAGGGGCATGGGATGTCCTGCATCTTTCAACAAGATGCTTCAGTTGGGCTTCAAGCTTGTGGTTGGTTTCTGAAAATCTTGACCTTGTGTGTGAATGTTTGTGTGTGTGAAACACACATGTTTGTGTGTGAAAACAAATATATAAAAATTAGGATTCTAATGACATACAAATAATATGCCAGCTGGCACTGAGGAAGTAGCAAAGGATGCAAAATGATGCACCTACCTCCTACCTGAGACACAGCCTCTTTGCACGCATTATTCTTGTTAAAAGAAATACTTTATGCAGTGTGCTGTGCACTGGGATTATAGATGTGCTAAAGGTCTAACCTGAACCTTGAATGCACTCAGGACCAGCTTTACTCCCAAGTCTGGCCAGTGGTTATTTGTTAAACAGGTATTTTTTGGCTTGTTTCTGCTTTTTTTTTCCAAGAGATTAAAACATTTTAAGTATAATTTATCGCCTTACATAGCAAACAGCAAGATCTTCAAAGACGCACTTCAAACTCATCCTTTTATTTGGATACTACAAGATGACACACTGAAGTCAGATGATAATGATACAATGGTTCTATACCTCAAGCTCCAGTGAGCTAACAAGCCCTGCTCTTGATTATAAATTTACAGGTGAGATGCAATGGGAGAAACAAGGGAGTGAGTGAAGCTTAGGGAATGGATTGATTTTGTGTATTGTTCCTATGTTCAAGCCCTATTTTTCCAAATGAAATGATCCTGACAGAAAATATACGCAAACTCATTTTTAATCTAGTCTGGGACAGTCCATGAGGCTCTAGTAAGCACCATGGCTTCATTCATGTGGAAATACCTGCATGTTCATATGTATGTATGCACATCACAACCAATTCCCCCTTCCTGTGCCCCATTTTCTCCTGCCACTGGGAGGACTAGGTAAGTGGTTCTGCAGAGCCTCTGCAGACAGTGCAGAACCAGCAAGGCTGTTTCACTGTTCACATTCTCTCCTGGCTTCCTTCTTTGCTGGCACAAAACATATTTGCAGCTATAATATGACTCATAACAGTTACTGCCAAAGCTCCC
>JBCJKH010076500.1:0-11764 GCA_039877255.1 Loriculus beryllinus | reverse complement strand
GAGCAAGCTGCTCCAGTGGAAGGGGTCCCTGCCCGTGGCAGGGGTTGGAACTGGAGGAGCTTTAAGGTCCCTTCAACACAAACAAGTCTGGGATTCTGTGACTCTTTACCTTTAGCATCAGACTGATTCTCAAATCGGTCCAGGGACAGGGTAATGCAGCGAACAAGCATGTTTGAGTCAACCAGTGAACTGTTGATCTGATTTAAAAATATCTGGAACTAAAGAGAAACATTTTTTTAGTATTGCATTAAAAATTCCCAACAAAACCACTATGCTACACACACACCCACAAAGAAAGTCTGAGAACAGCATTTCATATCTTCAGAATGGGTACGGCCAAGGGGTGCGCTAAAGCAGTTACTCTGTGGCAGAAGGCAAACAGGTCAGTTAGGAAAACCTACAAACAGGGTTTGGCAAGTAGAGCAACACTAAGTGTTCTTCAGGTGTTTAACACTGAAAGAGAACAGTTCTTGAAGGATACTGGAGAAACCACCTGAAGTTCTGAGCACAGGCACCCAAAATGTGCACTTCAGTGTAAGGCTTCAGACATGGACAATTTCCCCTTCCCTTCAGAAAGAAGTCAGTTCTGAATGCCCAAACGCTCAGGGTCATTTCCTTTTTTGTTATCCCCAAGGAGATCCATACTCCAGGGCTTGCCTCATCCAGCCAAAGCCAACTCCAGCACTGAAGGCTAGCCAAAAGATGCCTACAGCAAGTACCTTAAAAACACTAAAGCAAAGGAAAATGCCAAAGTCCTGGCACCACTCAAATCTCTTTTGAAGCTAGGTCACTTCAATGAAGTCAAGATTTCATACACTGTTGGTTTTGAAAGAGGGAAATGAGTCAGCATAGCTGCTGGGCTATCTAATTCCTCCAGCTCCATGTTTTCCCACATTTACTCTGCACAAGCAGACAGTGCTAGGGAGGAATAACGTGGAGAAATACAGAATGACAATTAAAGAAATTATAGCTTGATAAATAGGAAGCACACACGAAGTGTAAGGACAGATTCTCTAGAAGGATTAATTTACCAGAAAACCACCTGAAATTAAATACATCTTTCTTTTAAATGCACCTCTGCTTCTATCCTCCCTGGTCTTTCAGACTTAACAGCAACCAGAGAAACATTTCAGTAACAGAAGCAAGAGTATGAGGTGACTCAAAGCCTATCCAACAGCTGATGTTACACGCACAAAGTGCACATGAGCATGCAACCACTCTGCATAGAGTTGCCCATTCCTGATCTACATATACAACTAAGTTTTCTAGGTAATTCCATCAGCCTTGTATGTAATTGCCTGTAAATTCACATAACATCAATATATGTCTTTCTACAGCATCAAATATTGAGTATTTAAAGTCATCTCCATGAAGAACCCTTAAAGCTCCAATAAAAGATTTTTTTGAGCGTGTCACAACATCCACAACTATCAACTTAACCCAAACCCCAGTGACTTCACAGGAAATGTTCTACCATAAACCCTGACCTTAGCCCTGCCTGATCATGCAACAGGGCAGAATCTTCTGAGCAGCCCAGTGCCTGCTGACTCACAAGAGCTGCAACACTTCCGAGAACATAAGCACGTGCAGCAACATACATGCTTGGTGAAGAGTCTTTGGCAGCTCACACCTTAGTGTTAATTGTGCACCAAGCTCAACAATCACACCAAAATCAAATGCATCTGAGCTTTAGTGCTACGTTTGGCTGTATTGTAATGTGTGTAATGTGACCCACTTGGCACAGCTTCCGCAAGTATTTACCTTCTCATCTGTGTTGATGTACTTGTTGAACCTCTTGAATGCATCAATATTGAATTTCATCAATTCTCCCAGAAGGTCAAAGTAACTCTGAAGCACATCTCGTGATTTGCACTCACTATCAACAATGCAGTAGAGAATATGCTGGCATGGGAGGAAAACATGTTATTGCCACAGTTTAGTCCAAGCCAGCAGTACAGCACAGACTCTGATGTAACCACTAAAACAACTATCTCCAGGTTTAGTTCTGAGAACACAGAACTAAAGACTACAATGCAGATGAGAGTTCTGTTAAATTAATCCCAGTGACTAACTTAAACAAGGGAAGTTCAGGTTAGATATAACAAAGAAGTTCTTTACTGTGAGGGTGCTGAGGCGCTGGCACAAGTTTCCCAAAGTAGTGGGTAAATGCTCCATCCATGGCAGTGTTCAAGGCCAGGCTGGACAGAGCTTTGGGCGACATGGTTTAGGGTGAGGTGTCCTTGCTCATGGCAGGGGTTGGAGCTGGATGATCTTAAGGTCCTTTCCAACCCATCCCATTCTATGATTCTGCATGCTTCATTACCTCCAGGAGTCCTCTTTTCAGCAGGAAGATCTGGTCTGCATAGGAGGTGGTGCCCCGCAGAAAACTTTCAACTGCCCTCGCTTGCCAAAACCTGACAGAAAGAAGAAATGAGGTTTTCATTTCGGAGCAAGGGGAGTATTTATCACAACTATCATTTAAGTCAAATTTCCTGAGCTGTTTCATTCCAGTCTAAAGCTGGAGTCAGATGTGTTGATCCTGCAGAAAGTCACCGTGCTGGGTGTGAGGTCCAACACAAGCTCTGGCATTCTCCCTCACCTGCACTACCAGAGTAGACAAGTGCAATGAAGCCAGATCTTTTCATAGGTTATCCTTTTCAATGGCTATAAGCTGCATGAAAACAAACTGACTTCCCAATCAACTCAAAAGAGCTCCAGTGCAAGTGAACCCACCTGAAGGAGGATTCAGCCGGTTCCTTCTTCATGACCTGAAGCAATCTGGTCAACAAACCCCTTTTCCCATCGCAGACAAGACTCCTAGAGCACAGTGGAGGAAATCACAGCATGAGTGGAAGGGCGGGCAAGCTCTGTACCTTGTAGAAGACTGAATCCAGTCTCTTCTCCAGAGCTTTTAATAATCAAAATCCCAGTATTAATATACAGTACAAATATTCATTGCTAGTTCTACCAATAGAGGAACTCTCCTCACTGCCTTTGATGAACATCTGCAATAAAAAGCTGCAACATGTCTTCCAAACAAACCCTAAAGAAAAATGATTCATTTCCTCTCAAAATTGTAATGATTTCAAAAATATCAATTCACAGCTTGTAGGGTTTAAGAGTTAGAAAAAACTGCCACATATACCACATTTGTGCTTAGGAATGAAAGAAACACAGGCCTTTTTTGCCTCAATAAATGTAAAGGAAGTTCCAAGTTCTGTTAAGGAGACAGAATATGGAAACCCAAATGCTACATGAAGTAGCCTTCATGCATGCAGCACTAAAAGCACAGAGGCTGTAGAACTGTGATACTATTTGTATTAAACAGCATCCTCAGTGGAGCATCTACCTACAGCAACCTTGTGCAGAATCATAGAATAGTTAGGGTTGGAAAGGACCTTAAGATCATCCAGTTCCAACCCCCAAAAGAAGCAATGCCTTGATCCATCCCTCACAGTACTCAAGGCCAGGTAGGGGTTGGAACTGGATGAGCTTTAAGATCCCTTCAACCCAAACCATTATATGATCTCATGCATCAGGAAAATCAACACGGAAACAAAATGCTAAGGGTGAAAAAGATACCAAGTTTAGGTCAGAAACTGGGCAATGCTGCCTGTCAGATGACACAAGCCACCCTGCAGAGGCAGAATGAAGCGTTTCAAGCTGCACCCTCCTACTCAAAATGTCCCAGGACGCAGGTTCAGCAGATACACCCAGGTTAACTGCCATGTACTGGATCAGTACCCTTGCTGGGCAGTCAAGAGCCAGCTGACAAAGCCCTTGTGGCAAGCTGCTGTTTTGCAGTGTGAGTCTGTTCTCACTAGCACTCGACAGAGAAGAGAAACTTTGCAGGCTGGAAAAAGCTGTTTACACTCCTTGGTCCCTTAGTGTGCTCCTAACTGGGTGAATTCTTCCTCCTAAATACTCACTCCTTTTTGACCAAAGCCAGAAGGGTACCTGTGCTTAGAAAGGAAGGATCTGAGTAATACAGACACCATTTCTTCCCAATTAGGCACAGTATTATAATAATTTTAACCTAGGAATCCTCTTAGAGAATTCCCTTTAGAAGTGAGGTAAATCTGCTCTGGGAGCCCAGGGCCCAGCTCATACTCCGGGAGTATCCTGACAACTGAATTCTGCAAATATTTCACCTTGGGAGGTTTATGCATCAGAATAATGTATTAAAGAGCTTATTAAATCAAAATAGTCAATCTAACAGGTACGCAAATCTAACACTAGATATTCATAAGTGGCTTAACATGTTAATCTAATTTAGCTTATTCTAGTTATTAGCTGCTCTTAAAATAAAGACTCAGAGTAGACACACACAGATCTGTTTGTGCAGACTGGAAATGGACATTGTGCGTGCACAGACTGCTCCTCAATCTCCTAAGATTTATTAGCAGCAGCAATTCATGCATTGGGGGGGATGCTGGTTTACTCACCAGGTCTGTCAGTAGTGCCCATAGTGAGAAGGGCCAGACAAACAGGCCTTTGGAAAGCACATCATGACAGAGTCTGGTTCATGAACTCAAACTCCCTCTTTCAGGTTGCTTTTGTTTTACAAAGAGCCTTACTCTGAGCACAAGCACATTCTAGCTTTGCTAAAGACCACAAATACACAAACCCAGCTACTTCCTACTGAAACACCAGAACTAAAGCAAATATCTTGGACAGATGGACCTCAAATAAACCAGGTGACATCAAACCTCCAATGTAAGTGCCTGCGAAACTGTAGAAGCTGCTGCAATCAGCCCTTTATCCCTACTCACCTGTCTGTGTTGACAACTGCATCAACTTCAGGGATGTTGGCTTTATGGGAGATTGCACTCAGCTCGTTGAGTTCTTGGCTGTTTAAAAGCAGATACTTGTTCCTACAGCAAGACATTTGGGGAGTTGGGGAGAAAAATGCAGTGAATTCAAGAGGCAAATGTGCAATCCCATGAAGAGTAAAGCTACACACATATGAGGCCGCAGGACCAGGCAAGCAGCTTCCACCTCTCTGACTGCTCCCCTCACCACAGCACACTCCCAAGGCAGGCCAGCTACCTGCTGTGTTGTGAACTTCCTTCCAAACCACCAAATGCCAGTTTCAACACTGACCACCTTGGAGATGGTGGTGCTCTACTGTTTGGGAGCTTATGGTTTGGTTTTTAAAATCTCAGCAACATTTTGCTGAATTTCAGAAGACTTAAATCAACTTTTCCCACAGCTTCCTACAGTTTCTCTCTGCCCTATAGTGACCATGCTCTTTGTCAGCAGTAAATCTCAGTAAGTAGACACTGCAAGAAAAGTCCTCAATCATCCTGGTATTTTACTACTCTGAGCAAACTGTTTACTCTGGATAGATTAAAACACTTCATGAAATGTAGAAAATAGAAGAGGGATTGATACAAGCCCCAGGAATTTGCATGGAATTCATTATCAAATACTAAACCTTTTCCTAATGAAAATCAATTAGTTTAGCTGTAAAGTAAATTAAATGCAGAACAAGACTGATAGAGTAGAAATGTAATCCAGAGGCTCCCTTTGAGAGACTCCTTGCCCAATGCCAGTGTGCCCCCTTAGAGCCCTCCAACTTCAAAGTGCTCAGAATCAACTACAAAGTTGTATTTTCAGGAGCCCTAAAGGAGCACAGGATGCAGTGACGACTGTGAAGGTGTGTAAAGAGAACCTATTCATCATACGTAACAACTACACAGAAGATAAATTGTTAGACAAGAAAGGTGATGGGAATGCCTTCTTGCTTCAAACACTGGTTTCCAGGTAAGTGCCCACTGAGGCTGTCACAATGGAGCTTCTTTTGATCTGGATCAACAGGTTTCTGCAATGAAAATACAGCCTCTCTCCCCAGACAATAAACAGTCCCACAAGTGTGGGTTTATACACAGTCTTATTGAATATTAGTACAGAAGTACTTCCTCTCACCTTGTCCTCGGCTAACTCAGCGTATCTGTGAGTTCATGTAACTCTTTATTTAAAACCCCAAACCAGATTCCACACATTCCACTTGCTCAAATGTTACAGCTGAAAGCTCTGTTTAAACAAGCCTGAGATCTTTGTAGTGGTCACTCAAGGGGGAATATCATCTAAAGAGATTTTATCAGAAAACCTGGAGTGATTCCTGGGCAAACAATGTCTTGCATGGAGGATTTACAATAGGCCGGCCTTACCCTTCTGTTTAAGGTATGTCCAGCAGCTCCTCAGTCTTAAAGCTAATCCTGCATAATCAAAAAGGTTGATATTTCTGTCCAGTACTAGATCAAACCTACTATCACTGGCTGCACATCTGAGCAGGCAAGCAGTGCCGTATGCCTCAAAGGCAGATGCTTGTAAGCAACAGAACACCACCTCAGGACTGAATTAGAGCAACAGGACACTATACTGCCAGATATGATTCTGCATGTCAGAACAGAGCAACATGTACCTTTGTAGCAGCAGTACAGCATTTATAGATCATTATTCCAGCAGACTCAACCTTTTCAAGTCTGCCTTTTGAAGGCAAACAGCTTTCTTCCTATTTCCAACCTAGCTTCCCAATGGGTAGCTGACAGATAACTGTTCCTTTAACATCTTCCCATCCAGTTTCATCAGGTCTTCTCTACTGCTGGCATTCAGACAGCAATCATGTCTTCCCAGCCTTTTAAAAAGGCAAAGGAGTCTTGATTAACCTCTTCAGAGGTTGCCTTTCACCTTGATCTTCCAACCTGAACATGTCCTCACAGGGTACATGTGCTCTTGTGAGCACACTGGCTCACTACCAACTCTCAGAGAAAACAGATAAAGAGCAGCATGAAAGCTGCCTCCTTATTCCCTCAGCCAGAAAGTGCTCACTCATCATATTAATTTCAGTTCACTGCAACACAAAGCAAAATGGGATATTTTAAATCATCAACAGACACGTTAAGACATGCCCACTGTAGAGCATGTCCATAACGTCTTCACAGCAGGAGCTGAAAGGCACATGAGCATGGAATCAAGTTTAAGGACAGTACAGTGTTCCAATCACATGGATCCTGCACCATGCTTAGGACACCCACTGTAACTGCAACCAAACACACCGAGCCCCAGCCTCCCACCGCTTTCCATACTCACTCATGGTGATCACTAAAGCTCTGAAGAAGCCTCAAGAACTGGATCTTTAAAGTAATGTCCTAAAAAGAGACAAGAAAGGTCAACAGATTTTGCTTTATTTGTGGATTTCATTAATCACCAAAGCTGACATGAGATGGCTGAACTGAAAACCTATCCAAACCAAACACATCTGGGCGGCAGAGCAAGTGACTTGCATAAATTGAGAAGACTGCACTTTGCAGGCTTCCCAAAATAAAACAGAAGTGGAGACTGCCCCCAAGCCTGTGCATGTAATTGTTAATAATTTTCCACTCCCCCCAAAAGACCTGACTGTGATCCATTTGTGTTCTGTGCCTCTCCTTGCTAGACCCACTAGTTACCATGTTCTTAATTTTGGTCGTCTTCCACCTTTGGCCTCCAGGGAGCACAGAACCCTTTCCCAGTTCCCAAACTAAGAGAGAGTGGAGAGGCTAAATTGCCAGCATGAACCAAAGATAAAAACTTAAGCAGTAATTCACCAAAAAATATGAACGCACATCTCCCTTTCTTATCCAAGCACTCAGTTACTCAATACAACCACCCAGAATTAAATGATAGGATAAAAAAACAATATAACATTTATGAAATTACTCACTGGGCTACAGTCACAATTCTGGTTGTGTCCATGTAGAACCAGGGCTGATGCTGAATGTTTTCTCCAGATGAGTTTGTCAAACAAGTTATTGAGGCCAGGAATCAGTCTGAACTCTGCTATCATTTTATGAACCTGGAAAGCAAGAGCAGCACATACCCGATCTGGACAGAACAGTCTGGTAAACAGATGGGCACAATTATGTCATCCTCTGACAACAGAAAGAGTGAATTCCTTTAGCAAACAGCATGTGTTTGTGCTTACATGCACACTGACTATGGTGTATCACTACAGCAGTTCCCATCTGGTGAAGATGGATAGAAACCAGACATTTTGGGAGAATGCTGTTAGCCAATGCTTCAGTTAACCACCCTGCCTCTGGAAGCACAGGTTTTCATTCCCATCTATATGGAAATCACATTCCTGCTGCTGGACATCTCTGAATATCACACCTGAAGAAGCATGCAGCTCCTTTCCCACCTCACCCACACCACCCTAACAGACTGCAAAGCTTGGAGTCCTTTGGTGCTCCCTCACTTTAAAATGCTCTCAGACACTTTGGTCTAGTCACAAGCCTCCAACAACAGCAGCTCTGAGCAATCTCTCTGAACAAAGCACTCCCTGTAGTCCCTCAGTGGCCAGAATAGCACAAGCACAATGGATTAAACCAAGTATATGAGCTGCCTGCAAGAGCCTCAGTCCCTCACTAAAGGAGGAGCCCTCTGTGCTCATCATTTTAACTCCTCAATTTGCTCTTTTCCACACAGAGCATAAACTGCTTATTCCAAATGACTCCTCCCTAATCTCAGATGGATTCAGTTTACTTAACTCACAAGTTCCCACCTGACAGATGGCTGCATGCCAAAGCTCCTGAGTCACAGTCACTGCCTTCGGATTGTGCACTCCTCTCAGACCCCAAACTCCTCACAATTACTTGGCCCAGGGATGCCAAGACAATCCCTGCTCTATATTCATTCCCCAAACTCCTGTGAGCTTTTCCCTGTTGCTGCCCAGCTTCACACGAATTGCTCTATTTCTTTCTCACCACTAACACTACTATGAGCTTTTGCTGCATGCAGCTGGGTTCCCTGTAGCAGGAACAAGTAACTCAGCTGACTGCCTTTCACCACAACACATATATCTCCTTATACATATATAAGGAGAGTAATTTAGAGTGTGACCATAATAAGAAAGAAGCAAAGGCACAGATCTGCAGTGAAACACCACTTATCCCCAAGAGCATGATCATCCCTAACATACAACAGGTACCAGCCAGACCACTGCTACCACAGCTGCTGGTTCATGCACATTAGCCAGTAGTCAGGTTTAAACTAAGGATTTAGAGTAACCATCCAGCAACAGGTTGAGTTTGTCAGGAAGCTGCATCATGCTTCAAGCAAATGCCAGACCATTATGTTGATTATCACAGTGGACTGAGGCGGGTTTGTGATGTCCTGTAGAAATCCTATGCAAAATTAGTCCAGTATAAAATCAGTAAGAACTTTGGCTGCTCAGACTGGATGACTGATAGCACAGATCAGTGCTTTTATTCCCTCATAGGAAAAGAGATCCCATCAAACAACTGAAATGCTTGTCAGTGAGAGTGCTGTTGCAGACACTGAGCTTCCTGCTTATTGGGGCTTTCCACACAGAACAGCTCAGATCCAGTTCTTCATCCAGCTGCCCCTCAGGAAGCGGAATGGATTCACACCTGTTTCAAAGGCAGGGGAGTTTACTGAAAGACCTGGCTCTGGACAAAAAGTGTTTGGGAATGAAGTAACTCAAGTCTTTCAAGAATTCAATTCCAGTCTTGAACCAGCCCTGCAAAGTGAGCCACCAGCTTTATCCTTAGCCACTTTCCCAGTTTGTATAGGGGCAGAAGTAGCAGAGGAAGAATAAGGAGCTATTTTTCTCAGGAAATGGAAAAAAAAGTCAAGTTCAAAGCTAGCTATTGCAACTGCAAACTGTCCATCTTGTCTCATTTGACAGCACTACCCCAGAAGTGACCCAGGAAGCCAGCCCCTCCATCTCCCTGAACAGGCAACAGCACAATGAGCACAAGCTACAAGTATTTTCTAGAGTATCTATAAAACTGCATTTCTGTGGTGAAATCAGGCAGGGATCAGTTATCTGACTCCATACAATGGGAAAAAAACCCTCCTCCCAACAGATCCATGCTCTGGTGGGTTTATGCCCAACACAAACATACTTCTAAAAGGAATGAAGTACTTTTAAAAACGGTTAAGTACAACAGGATTATGAGTTTCTTATGGTATTGATTGTGGTTGCTGCAAGAATTGCTAGTTTCTGCTGGTTACTATTATACTGAATCCATTTCTTTTTAGTGCTGAGTATCAGAGTGACCAGGTGACTTATGTTTGTGACAGTACTACAAAAAGCATTTCTATTTCAAATTCAGATTAAGAGATTTAAGAGACTCTGCATATTTGTGACTCCTAAACAGCAGAAGGTTACAAGTAAAGAACAAAATACTCAAAGTGTGCTCAAGCAATAAAACTATTCTTGCCTAATACAAGAGCCCTTCAGCAGCTCAGAACAATCTGATCCTCCCAGTCTCTTAGGGCATCCAAATGCCCCTGCTATTCCAAGCTGCTCTGTTGAACTGAGCAGGCTGCCAGTGCTGGAAATCTGTCAAAACTGCACCAACAGATTGCTTTTCTTTTCCCTTCACAATATGCTTTTGACCAGTTCCTAGCAAAATACAGCCAAGCTGCAGTGACTGGTTCTCCATAAGCCTATGGAAGGAAGGGAACAAGTTAATTTTCATTATGAAAGCAAGAAATACAAAAGTGAATGAGTGAGACTTCCAGGCAGCACCTAGAGCAGACAGCCCTGAAGTTTATCCTCCCAGCTGAGAGTTTAACACCACACTCAGCTGAGACATGGGAACATACTGCAAAAACCATCCAGAGGATCTTCCAGAAGTAAAAGCAAGGAGGGAAGGGGAAGAACGAATGGGCTCTGAGCAGGTCACCAGCACACCCAGAAGGGGAAGAACACATAACTGCAGCTCCTGAAGCATCCAGGTGCACGCACACCTTTCCCCACACAGAGACAGGATGCCTCATGCAGGAGTATCCTCCTGCACCCACCCAGAGCTCTGCAGACTGACACCCTCCCCCGCCCCAGGTCAGCACGACCTGTGTCAAGCCTTGCTCAATGGCTCATGCTGGCTCTCAATGATGCTTGTTTGTGCAACCCTGTGGTGACAGGATTTGCCCAGCTTTACACCCTGAGCTTTGCCCCTCAGGTTTTTGTGCCCATGACCTAATTCATGAGTATTTAGGTTTAAACAGACGTTACTTTCTATGTAAGTGACCCTTTTCAAGCGCTCACCTGATTCCTCTGTCTCCCCATAAGCAGCACGCAGAGAACATACAACACCTCCAGCTTATACATGATCTCGTGCATGATCTTCATGGGCTGTGGAAGCTGTGCTCGTGTTGAGGTGTTGGCTAAGCCGCTCTCATCCGAAGATTCTGAAAAGATGGCAAAGATGTAAGCCTGAGGCAGCTTCAATAGGAAAGGATTTGTAGCAGCTATTACTTGTACACTGAAACACCTGAGGTGTAAATCCAGCACGCCTGCTTCAACCTTAACCAAAAATAGTGTCATGCAGCAAAGACCCAACTTACATTAAATGTTACAGAAGAGAAAAATAGAGTTGCAATAAAATAAAATTAGATTTCTTAGAATTATTTATTTTTTCCATGGACAAAGGGCACTGTCTACCTAAATAAGTAGGATCACCTCTATAAACTAGCAGATTACTGCACCAGAAAGGACATGGCAGAAAAGGTAGTAAAAGTATGGGTTAGATTATCAGAAGCATTTACTATTTGTCTATTCTCATTTCATACCTCAGTACCAGCATATTTAGGCCACAGGTAAATAATTTTCATAGACCTGTCTAGAATTATACTGCTAAGGGCAGAAAGAGGATGTAACAAACCATGGGGGGGGGAGGGGGGGGGTGTGGAACTAGATGATCTTAAGGTCCTTTCCAACCCCCACCATTCAATGTTTGCAAGACAGAAA
>JBCJKH010076495.1:0-10255 GCA_039877255.1 Loriculus beryllinus | reverse complement strand
AACTCCATAGCACGCAGTGATTAGGCAGCTAGTAGGCAGTCTCTTCTTTCCTGTCACTCATCCTAATAGCACCATTTGGCTTTTAGACAGGAGCTACTTCTCAACATTTTACACAGCTTCAGATACTAAATATTTCCGTCACTCATACAGTTCCATCCCTCCAAAAACCCCTCTCCAAAGGAACACATAACCCAAGATTAACATGCAGAGTTCCTCATCTTTTTTACACTACATTTAAGTATTTAAACTAATTGGAGACACATGCTTAAACATCACAGAGGTTGCTCTGCAAATCCCACCCTTTCTTTTTCTAATCAGCACATGTGGGAAAAAGAAGCTGCTTTCACATCCTGGCAGTAGAAATGCCAACTTTAAAAGTCAGAGTCCTGATAAGAAGTTACAGAGTACAAAGGCAACTTTCCTTTTCATAATTCTTTTCTGAATGTCTAGTCACTCAATTCCCTTTTTTACATGCCTTTCTGCTTTGCACATTTCAGTGACTCTCCCATACAGCTCCAAATACAGACTACATAATGAGAATTAAAGCTCTTTGAAAACCTATGCCCTGAATTCAATCAGCAGTATCAAGAATCCAGCAGTTAGCAGCAGGTCCAAAACATGTAATAAGATTATTTCAGAGTTTAATGATGAATGAAGCCCTACCCAAATATTTTTTCTTTCTTGCTTTCTTCTCCTCTAGAAGTGAGTACTAAACATAACTGTTTTTACTTTTAAGTCTAACTTATTTCAGTATCTAATGTGGGATTTAGGTTGGTACAGAAGAGACCTATCAATGAGATATACATTACCTCCACCTGCCTCATCACATAGCAGTTCCACTTGCAATGAAACTACATTCAGCTCTAACAGCAGACATGAGCAAACACCCTTAGGAGTGATCACATCCATCTGTGCTTCTCATCATCTACGGCCTGATTCAGACAGGTCCCACATCAATACCACACAACATTTGACCTGGGTCTTCCATGGACCTCACGTTGAAATAACTAGAACACTGTCACAGCATTCTACTGCCTAATGCTAAGAGCAAGCAATTCATGCTCTGATGAGCTGGAGGTACTTGAGGATCCAGGGTCTTCAGGGATAGCATTAAGAGGACTTTATGAAACAGAGAAAGTCAAACCTATAACAGCCTTATGCATACTACCAGCAGCAACTACACCCTGGAATAAAGTTTCTCCAAACCATACCTTTGGTTAGTCTTTGAGAAATCTACTTTATTCCAGTGAAAGTCCAAGAGCAATGTTACAAATAAACAGTCAAGGAATTTTGGTTCAGTGTCTACAGTTTAAAAATACACAGTTACTCTTTATTAACAGAACTTACAATATTTTTATTTGCTGCTACTTCCACCTCAGGACATTCTCTACCCAGAAGCATGGGGGGATGCGTGGGGTATATATGTGTAAAATCCAATACTCTGCCACTATAGAAAAAAAAATGCTTCCAAGCCTGAAATTATGACCCACAAACTTACAAGCAATCAGTTCCAGACACAAAACTCCAGAGCCATTCACCAAACTGGAGTCAATCCCAATCCCAGGAGAAATGCAGAACTACAGTACAGAGCACAACTTGAGAGAAGCAAGTTTTAAGTAACTGCTCAAAGAATAAGCTCGAACAAACCAAACCAGACCTAGCACAGCCCTGAATTAAGCTATACAAAAGCCCAGCTCATAAAAAGCCCATAACCAGATACATCTGTACCACACATGAAAATTGCCACTATTTAGTTTAGAGAAGTCAGCTTTTCCATCTCCTTTGTAGTGCTGTGGCATTGGCAAAACTGTTTCAGCACTCTTCACTGCCTATGTAACGTTAAGAGGTGGGTTATGCAGGTACTGTATTGCCAGAGAATGCCTCTACTGTGCCTTGGAATTTCTTGGGGGGTTAGATGCAATATATTCACCTGACTGGTATTTAAGAAAGTCAGTCTTCCTGGTAGAAATTTCCTCTTAACTTCGATGCACTGATGGAAAACTGAGCTTTCCATCTGGAAAGAATTCATAAAGCTCTACAGTATTAACACACTAAAAGGAACAAAAAGCTTTGATGTAATTATTACCAGTAGGTGGTATGCATTAACTCCTATTTTCAAGCCAGCAGGTTATTCAGCAGCTTTAGAAACAATAAAACCCCCAAGACCTGAGGCAAAAAACAAAACAAAACAAAAACAAACAAACAAAAACCACCAAAAAAACCCCAAACAACTAAAAAAGTTTAAAAAAACCTTGAAAAAATCATTAACAAATCTTAGGCATTCATGATAAATTGCAATTATAAGCAAGCATTCATGCTGGCAATACTTAGCAACATACCTCAACATTACTGAATGTCAATGAAGCCAAGAATACTCTTCATGAAAGGATAATACAGAAGAGATGGCCAAGTTGTATTTAAAAGGAGGCATAGGCAATTTTTTTAACTGGAGAAAGAAAGGCCAGCTATAAATACAATGGGCTCACAGTCTGTAGCATTTCTTCAGAACCAGGAACTACAAGACTGAAATGAAACCACTTTTCTCTAAAGATTTTAAAAAAGGATGCTGTGCTTGCTAGCCATTTTTCAAATACTTATCAATAACAAGACATTTTTACTCTAAATTACAGCTTTGGTGAATGAGTACTCAACAGAACTCAAAGAATTCTGTTGTCAACAACAATCTCCCAAGACTTTAAAGTGTACACCTAAGAGAAATATCAATTTAACATCAAGTGTACATCTAAGTAGCTGTAACCTGAATAAAAAACGTACATCTCAGCACTACATCGGCAGACAAACCAGATAGCCTACTCAATTCCTATTCAGTACAGCAACAAAAAACCTCCTGAGAAACCAAACCCAAACACTAGTAGTTTGAACTGTTCTCCTATTTGCAGTGACACCAAGCTCAAATTTTATTTAATTATGCTCTAGGTAAATACAATGAATTCTTACCAAAGTTGTCCATGCCAGTGTCTCAACAGTTTTTTTAGATTGTGGTTTCTCCCCTCATAACAATATCCTGTTGGTTTTATTTAAGGAAAAACAACAGAAGACTGCATGAAGTTTAAGCAAAATAAAAAAACCACATGCATATATAAACTGCCAAAACTGTAGTAACTTAAATGTCTTTAAAATCTGACTCTAAATTTATTGTCTTAGCCTAACTGGGATCTTGAGGAGGAGACAAAGATTTTAAGTGACCTCTTAATAGCTACTCTTATGCAGCTATAACTTGGCTGGCAAATCTGAACTAAATGAGGAAAACTAGAAGAACTCATAGCAACAGACAAAGTCCTTTGTGAAGATCAGAATGTTTTTAATGAAGTAGAAAAGGCAAACGGTTCAGTACATTTTTCCTGTATGCTTGGAGTGAAGCTGGATGACAGGCTAGTAACACAAGATGATGAAGTACTTTCCAGTCCATTAGTAACTAAGGAATATGTTAAACAACATCTACAAGAAATAAACACCCTCAGAATTAGTATACTTAGATAACCCCCAGTGAATACTTGAAATATATTTGCAGATGATTTCTCTGGCCTACCTGATCCAAATCTAATATATTCAGGCCATAAATTGTATTTTTTCATGATTGAAAGAAAACTAGAAGTCTACCTATATTTTGAAAGAGTAGACTGGTTGTGAGCATAACACCTGCACTAAAAAAAAAAAACCACCTTCCTCTGCTGAATTTCAATCATAAACAAGGTAATGAGGTCAATAAATTAAGACAAATAATCTGCACTACATTCCTGTCAAAAGAAGGCTATGTTGACCTACAGAAAGTAGTAAAAAAGTAGTTCTGGTTCCATTGTGGTTTACACAGCTAGATTTATATACAACTGGATTTATACAAGTAGATGAAATGCTGGACATGAGCCAGCAGTGGGTGTTCACAGCCCAGAAAGCCAACTGTATGCTGGGCTGCTTCAAAAGGGCTGTGACCAGAAGGTTTTTGAAGGAGGTGGTCCTGCCTCTCTGTTCTTGTAAGACCCCCATCTGCAGCACTGCATTCAGCTCTGGGACCCCCAGCACAGAAATAAAAGTGGACCCATTGGAGTGAATTCAGAGGAGAACCATGAAGATGATCATGGGGCTGGAGCACCCCTACTATGAAGGCAGGCTGAGAGAGCTGGGGTTGTTCAGCCTGGAGAAGAGAAGGCTCTCAGGAGGCATTAGAGCAGCTTTCAAGTGCCTAGATGGGTCCTACAAGAAAGTAGAGAAATAATGGCATAGTGACAATCCAAGCAGCAATGGCTTTAAACTGACAGAGGGGAGGTTTAGACTAGATATTAGAAAGAAATTCTTCACTATGAGAATACAGTGAGACACTGGAACAAGTTGCCCAGAAATTTTGTGGATGCCCCATCCCTAGAAGCGTTCAAGGCCAGGTTGGATGGAGCTCTTAGCAACCTAATCTATTTGAAGATGTCCCTGCTCATGGCAGCATGGTTGCACTAGATGACTTTAAAAAGTCCTATCTAACTCAAACTGTTCCATGAGCTAAACTGAATATCCTTTACCTCCATATCACATTAGAATTAGCACACCATGATATTCTGATCAGTACATATAAAAGAACATATTTAATAAAAATAAAATATCTTACAAGTTATTTTAAGAGGAATTTAAAGACTTCTTTTAAAATAACTCTGAAGAAATAGAAAATAGTTCAGAAGAACCATGAACTGGAAAACAAAAAAAAAAACCAAACAAACAAAAAAAAAATCCCCCACTTTTAGCAAAAGAGCTGGCAATCATTTTAGATCATCCAAGAGATCATCATCACCATCATGCTACAACACACTATGTAAACACTTTCACAGACAGAAGTTACTATGTACTAAACTGACTTTTAAGAAAGGCTTTGCTTACATTAACAGGCAGCACAGCCTCACTCAGAAAGTATCTGTAGGGTGCCAAGGACCTCATGCCCACCACCCATCAGGGGGTCTTGCAAGGGGAAGGAGGTGAAGGAAGAGGTATTTCAGACCAGCCACAGCCTGCTTTCTTGGCCCCAAATGACTCTTCATAGCTGGAGCACATTAGCTATGCTCCTGCTCCTGGAACATATGCACTGTTAGAAGCTCACTCTAAAGGAATCTGCTTTGTAGCTCCAGAACTTTCTCTGATGCAGGGAGCACGGTGGGGTAGAGGGTGCAGAGAGGAGAGGAGGAACAGGAGTAAATAAAGGATTAGCAAACCTGCTTCAAAATGCATGCCCAATTTTAACTGACACTGTAATGCAGGTGCACTAAAATCCCCATCAGAATTGATTGCTAGAGGCTGAAGTCAGAATGTATAATTATTAGTATTTTAAAACTGTAAAGTAGATGTATTAACTTGAAAAATCTAATTCACATAAGAGTTCAGTACCTCACAAAACCAAGACAGAAAGCCTTTCTGGAAGATATGAATACCTTTGCTTGACTAAACCTAAGTCAACTTTATATATCAAGATTACACATTAAAAATGCTACATCAACAAGTACACATAATAGCCATAATATATGACAAAATATTTACATTGATTCATATGGCATGGAATGTATTGGTAGGAATTACTGAAAAAGATCATGCATGAAGGAGATATACATGAAGAGGGTACAGAACCCTTTTCTCAAGACAGCAAAATTCAGCTTTTACCTGTTTATTTAGACACCTATATAAAACAGTGTCAGTTTTGCAGAGGAAATCTTTCACAACTTAAAAAGCAGCCCAGCAGAACTACACACTCTTGATGTTTTTTGGGAAATGAGGTGACATGCCAGCAGGCCTTAATCCTAACTATTTGATTTTTGTAATCACTACACAATTATCACTAATGCAGTAAACCTTCTCACCTGGATTCTCATCCCCCCACATACCTCCATATAGTTAGTTGCATTCACGTTTTCTCAAGTTCTAGTGTATGAACAGTATTCACCTGAGTTTGGAAGGTAGTGAAGACTTAAATCAGGTGTAAACTAGAAATCAGGAAAACCCATCTATTTAGTGTATAGGAAGAACACATTACTGTTAAAATGTTAAACACAAGTGCAGATAAACAGTGTTTATCTGTAATTTGTACATCAGCAGCATAATAACAAATCCAAGCTCTCTACCTATGTATCATGAGAAAGGGATATGACACTCACAGAAAAGTAAAATGGCACCAACTTCTTAGTTCTAATTCTTTCCCTTAAAGAAAACTTGAGGATATCTATCTTCACTTCTAAACTATGATGATACTTAAGCTTTACTAATTTAGTAATTAATAATTTGTAACCAAATTATTTCATTAGGAAACTCATGAGACCATATTCTCTTCATTTTACCTATTCATAAGCATTTCCTGACAAACATACTAAGTTTAATGGCACATATAAGAGGATAAACTCCATCATGCAGTTTTGAACTTCACTATAAACTGCTAAAAAAGGGCCTTCTGCAGAACAACTTAAGGCATAAAATCTTTTGATACCTAAACCTGTTCCTTAGGGCTTCTCCAATTCTATAAACAGCATACAAGACATACTTAAGTTTTGTACTACAGACCTCAAGCCTAATGTGTTCACTTACATTCAGCTAATATACATTATCTTTCTTTGAAGACTGGGAAAAGTCTGAGTCAATAAGCTCAAGCACAAAAACATCCTGCTATGAGACTGTCTCTTAACCATAAGCTCACTGTTGTCTAAAAGATGTGGGGGGTCTTTCGCCAAAGAGAAGAACCTTTGGCAGAGCTAAGGTTAATATGGCATTTACTTGAGTACTTTCAATCACTCTAGTGGTTTTGATTGTTTGCTTACCCAAATGGGGATGGGGAGAGGATTTTGTTGTTTCTGTTGGACTGCTTCTTGGTTTTGTTTGTTCATTGCTTGTTTTGTTTTAAAGAGGTGGGTATTTCTAAGGAAAGGAACTTCATTGCTTGCACTACCAACCTGAGCTAGGCCCACACAGCAAAACCAGGAAAGTAGAACACAATAGATCAGGGATTCAGTGCATTGATCTGGATGCATAAATGGTTTAGTTTTACTGTATATTTGCGCATAGGCTTTTTACATAACTGAAAAGAGAAGACATTACACAACTCAATACAAAGGGAACACTGGATCAATGTGAAAATATAATCATTCCTTACCACAATTTGAAAAGTAAGAGCAACTTGATAACTTCTTTAAAGAGCAAACACATCAACAAATACCAGACACTTATAATTTCTGACACTGGCTCTTGATTGTATGCAAAATAAAGAATGGAGGGGAGAAGCCTCCAAAAGAGAAAACATCTGCAGGGCAAGACACTAAACAGAAAGATTCAGGTTTGAAACCAACCTGCACTCCCAAGGATGGTAATCTTGAAGATTGGAACTTTCCCAAGAGTCTCATTCAGCAGCTGCTAGCTGAAACAATCCTTTCGATGTTCAAGAAAACTTCTTTCTTTCTATCACCTCCAAAAATATTCTGCTCTACTTCAATTTCTTACTCTTCAACCTTCTCCCTGCTCCTTACTTTCTCTATCCCATTCTTTGTAATACCCAGCTCACAAAAATTTCTCTAACCTGTACATGCTCAGCTTTTCTCTGGGAGGAGCAATCTTCCTCTGCCCTTCAAAAAGCTTACTAGCAACCAAGAAAGCAGAAAGAGATCAACAGGCAGCTCCTCCCACATCACACTCCCATTAAAAATCTCAGCTGCAGTAGATTAACAAAGCCACTAAACAATTTTGCAATCTACAGAAGAAAGGAAGAACACTAGAGATGAAGGCAAACACCAACACTTTTATGATCTTTCACAGGTGGTGAATTTGAGGAATTGAAAAAAAAAAAAAAAACGAAACCTAGAGAAAACATGAAAAAAACTCCCATGGTAAAAATCTGACAAGTTTTTGTAGCACCCAAGGAGTTCAACTAGCATATGCTCACACTTCAGAAGAATCATTCACGCTTGGCTGTCTGTAAAAATAGCTATTGTTTCAGATCGCACACTTAAGTTCCATAAAGCATTACTCAAAACGGTATGTGTGGTGTGAAGCATGGTAGAAATCAGCACGTCTTAAAACTGTGCATCTGTCATACGCACTTCATCATAAGCAAGCGTGCACATACACATTCAGGCACAGGAATTACTATTGTTCTTTGTGGTAACTGACAAAATAAAGATCCAGAGAAACTTCTAAAACAGCCCATAGCATTACTAATGGAAACTACTTCACATTTTTAACTCTGAAATAACAGTTCTAGTTAACCTCCTTATTAGAAAGATGATGTTCTGCTCTGGACTTTAAATGAATCTGTTTGCCCTTGCTTCACTTGTGATAGAAGGGAAGAGCTTTGGCCTTAACTCTACAACTGAGCATACATCTTAACTATAGTATATTAATCAAATAAGTAATTAAGATCAGATGATGTGCTGCCTGAGGAGCCACATCAAGATTCTTAGGTCAGGGTCAGATTAAGGTACAGCTATGACAGGCGAGCATCTGTTGGAGCCCCTCCTGTGATTATATAATGTTAAGAGCTCTTGAGTAATAAGCTGAATTAGTTCTTCAATACACATCCCTGTGTAACCTGGTGAATCCTTGAGAGTAAACAAGGAATTGCATGACCTGGAAGGAGTCACCTTATTCAGGTGTGTTTTCTGAAGTCTTAAACTGATCTTGAAATCATTGCTTTTATCATAAAATTTAAGCACTTCTGGAAAATATGTTTTACAAGGAAGTCAGTTTAGACTCTCTAGTCTCAGATTAAAGAAATCTGAAACCATTAAATTGTTATCATGGCAGAAGTTAAGGATTAAAGTGCAGATGCAACAAGAAGAAAGATATAAAAATGCCCCTGACTTCCCCTATAAATCTCCTTATCTCTGCAAGTTATATCTGTTTACTCTCCTAACAAATAAAATTTTATTGTGGTATCTTTCCAGAGTTAGGACAGACATAGAAAGGCACACTGGACTGAGCCATGCATCAGTGACATGTCAACCAAGTTCTAAATAAAGAGCCTTCTGAAGACTGAAGCAGAAGTAACAGTTTTGATTTTTCAGACTGAGGCTGACTTTGCAATTCTGGAAGTCAATAAAAAATGTTTGACTCGTAAACTGAGAAGATTTGGTCTGGAAGTCACTGAGAAAAAATAAATGTAGTGCTCCCAGCATGCCAGTTTGACAGGGTCACTTTGCTTTTCTGACCACAATTCTACTTTAAAACTAACCTTTCAACAGCTGCTTAGTTTCAGTCATCAATCCTACTACTGTTGAAGAGAAATAGCTAAAACACCGATTGATTTCAACAGAACAGGATAAGGCTTTTGATAGCACTTAGCTTATAAATGATAGCCTTACAACCCACAAAATGACCATAAAAAAATCTCAGTATGATTTAGACAGACAGAAAACATCCCTGTTGACCCAACTCAGATCACTAGAGACCTACATACATACATTTTTCAACACATGGAAGGGTTTATGATTTTTATCTTTTTTTTTATAAACCAAGCCAAGGGTATGATAGAAAACAAAACCTATTTTTATCTCAGGTGGAATCTGAACATTAGTTTTATGACAATGTAGAAAATCTCTAGATGTTAACCATATTTAGCAGGCAAGCACAGCCCCCTGATTAAGGCTGCATTTTGTAAGCTGCAATGGATCTACACTGACCTGCAGGTTCTGGGCAATCTAAATTCAAGGCTGTGGGAGCAGTGATGCAGAAGACATTACTGAGGTCAATCTGGAACATTAACATGCCCAGCACAGCCATACTCAAGCCTGTTCAGTAATGGAGCAGTGACACTCCTTTTCATATCATTCTTCTAAAGTGCTCACAAAACACCATTCCTGTGTGGCCTCCAAAGGTGAGGCAGTAGTTTGTGACTCTTGACATTAAGGTCACGATTTGTGGGCTGCAGGGTGCTTGGCTGTTTTCATGCGAACCAAAATCATTATTTCCTTTAAGAAAGAACTCAGAGATGTAAAATTGAGATCAGTTATTTAGGTTACTTTGTAAAAATAAAAAAACTTACATAACTAAGTGTATGGAAAAGTCAGTGGTTATACTTTTTCTATGTAACAGGTAATGTTGCAGCAACCATTTCTAAATCTAAGTAATTTCCTAGATGCTCCATGGTCCTTTGAGATGAAAATCCGTTTTTGCTAGTTGTGATGCATAGTAAGTAATAAATTGCAAGGGAGTGATCTCAGTTTTCCTCCTGACCTGATCATTTCTGTCAACATAATTTTTCATTTATCAGGATGCTCACATAAAAAAT
>JBCJKH010076492.1:22855-33727 GCA_039877255.1 Loriculus beryllinus | reverse complement strand
CTGTGCAACCTGGCCTTGAACACTGCCAGGGATGAAGCATGATGTCAACCCATTATGGGGCATATGGTGACAATCTCAACCTGTCCTCACCAGGATGCAGTATTACAGGTACAGAAGTGTAAGAACACTGTTCTCTCTGACACAAGCCTTTCTTGCACCCCAGCATGTGCCATTAGTGATTCACACTGGTGCTGCCTCTCGAAGCTGCGCTCTGCTCCAGCCAGCAGGCAGGGTCATCTCATCTGCAGCAGCACCAGCAGCTCCAGCCACTCAACAGGATTCCTAGTCCTGAAGTTTCTTTAGCTGACCTGACCAGGTCAGACAGGAGCCTGTGCTGGCAGTGTCAGAATAACTGGAAAGGAAGTTCTTCCCTCCCCCCCCCCCGCCAATCACATCACTCTCAAAAAAAACAAGAAAGTTTTTACTAGAAAATATTTCAAGCATTAATCAGTCTAATCAACCACTGACAGTTCAGTGTCTGTGGATGAAAATGTTATGAAAAGCTAAACAGAATGGTTTACTACTCTTCTGGTAGGAAACTTCTTCATACTTTCAATACCTGGTTCACAGAGCAGCAGCTTAGCTGTGAATGAATAGCTCTCACTGCTGTTAATATAGTTAACAGCTTTTTTAATTGCGCAGTCTGGACAACATCTTCAGCTCTCACCTACTCAAAGAATACAACAAGATTCTTTGAATATGACAACCACTGGTTCCTCTCCTAATATTTTACTTGTAAAAGACTTCAGTTTGCTTTTAATGCTCTTTCACATGTGAAAACCAAGGAAGCTGTCCATGGCCTGGTGATCAGAAGATGCCCTCAGAGCAGGAAGTATTTCTGTCCAATCAATACTTCACCTACTGTTGAGAGCTCCAGCAAGGAGATATTATAATCTTTATTCATTAGCAGCTGAACTATAAACTCACATCAGAAAGATTCCACAAGTTTGTATACAACAGCCACATCACTAATTTAGTCAAGGTAGGATTAGACAGCCCTTATAATGTAGGTCGGAGAAAATCAGTTACAGCCAAACCACTAGACAGTTTTGTGACTAACTAACAATATCTCCTGTAGATGCTCAGATCACCTTTTAAACAAGTCAGAGCTTCTCTCCCTTCCACCAAAACCTCAATCTTGTTTGGTCTCCGTCTGTCATTTCAGTTAATTCCAGCCCCTTGAACACATATATGCATAACAGTCTGGCCATTGAATCAATTCTCACCCTAATTTAGGATGTTGAAGTGTGGCAGTGACTTTTGCAGTCCAAATACAAGTGATGCCTGTACCTACTTCTGAAGTGGTACTGAGAAACAGAGACTACATAACTAAACACGTTACAAAGTACTGTCACAGTGGGAAGAGATCATCGTTATATAAGCAACCACTATTTCTTGACCTGGCTGCAAAACCTCAGCATCTATTGATTTTCCCATTTTAATGGCTTATTATAGTGTATGTTTTCGGGCTTTTTAAAGCTATTAGATACTAATTGAAGTCACTGCCCTTTCTAAAGAGTTCACTGAATGACAGCCCTATACCTCACACTGTGTTTGTTTTTCTAATGCTGAAGCTTGGGTTGGTTTTGTTTGTTGGGGTTTTGTTTTAAATAATTCTGAAGTATTTGAGTCAAAACTTAAAAAAGAACCAAATGAACTCCCTGTTTACTCCAACAGCAACTAGGACTAATCATTTTAAGTGCACGCTCTGAGAAGACATATTATCTTGGCCACATTCAACCACCCATGACAAGGATGCTTCTTATGTTATAAAGCTGTAACTACAAAACCCTGCTGCATGAAAAGCTGTAAGAAGGAAAAAGCTATAAAACATACCAACCACAGGGTATACATACCCTTCTCAGAGAGTAATCTTTAAAAATTTCCCTAATTGGTACAGTCAGAAACATATTTTACTAAAACACTTCAACAGAAACTTTATCGCTGAACATAACTAAGTCCCAAACATATAATTGAGAACTTTTTTAGATGACCAGTAAGGTGTTATTCCTCAGGTTCCTCTGCCTCATGTCCAGCTGAAGCATTCAGAATGTTTTTCTCCTTTAAGCATCCCCAAATTGACCCTTGAAGCTAATTACAAGAAAGTATCTGAAAACAAGTAAGTCTGAGTTTTCCATATAGTGGAAAACAGCTTTTCAGACCTCCAGCTGAATACTGGCACAGCTATTCTGATAGCTTTGGCCTGTTCCAATCGTAAACATTAAACCAGCAGCTTAACTGCAATTGTTTCAGAAAATATTAATTTCCTAAACAAACTAGGAGCGCAGGGAGTTTCACTAATGTAGCCAGAAGAGCAATGTATCAGTCATATGCTTCCCTATGTAACCAAGCTTATTCTTTCCCATTGTGATTTTCTTTATTCTACTTTTCAGGTCCAAAACAGACCCAAAGAGGCCAGAGGAGCAAGGGCAGAATAATGTGTGAAGCCAAACAAGCCCTCAGATATTAAAAAAAAATAAATCTGAAAGTTTAGATCTAAATGAGCTACCCTGCTTTAAACATGTCACACTACACATGACTGTGTGCACAGAATTACATAAGTAGTATTTTAGTTTTAAGAAAGTGAAGTGATTATATTCCTAATGTTGCAAAGTGAAAAAATTATGCCAGTACAGTCAAACAGTATCTGTTTGTGGTAAGATTGTATAATCGTTGTTTACATCACCAAATACCCAGGTATCTCCCATTCTTACCCTGACTGCCATAAACTTTACTCTGCTTACTGATACTGAATACACACACACATATGAATACACAAAACTAAGCTTGTAGCTGAACTGGGAACTGGGGTTTTTTTAACCTTTGTAGGCATTTGGGGGGAGAGAGGAGGTCCTATAAAATCTCTCTCTGGTGATCAGGTGAAACGACCTCAAGTTTCTGTCCCTTACAAACAAGCTGAAAAGTATTTTGTCGTATCAGATATCAAGAGTAAAATATTCAAGAGCTTCTTGCATAAAATTGGAGAACTTTCAAAAAATTGACCAGGATACTTGTCACCTATCATTGAATATAGCCAAGCGATGGTCCTGCAGCTACCATTTCAAGTTAAACTGATGTCACTCACGTGTACTTCACGTTAATTCTGTAAAGCCTATCTGCAACTGTGAAACTGCTTTTCAAGCAGTAATTCTTACTCACTGAATTGGCATGCAACAACTTATTTATAGACTCCAAAACAAAGCCTAGCAATAATAGCCTGCCATGTAATTCACACCAAGTTTGTGTTTTAAATCACAGCTTAGGAAGTCACCTGTGGCTCCTCCATACAGCCACACAGGTAAGTACCCACTCTGCCTGTGGAAAACTGAAAACCAGCCTCAATCAAATACTCATGGCTTTCTAATGTAGGATGCATTGGTTCCTCCCCTCTTAACATAGAAGGTACCTGCCTGGACTAGAAAAAATTCAACATTAAAGATTACTAAAATATTAGTATGCTAAAGCAATAATATGCAGCCTCTCCCATTCACAACTTCCAAATGAGAAGTTTTATTCTTCTATTATGTACCCAACTAAAACAGAAAGTCAGTGAGAAATAACGAGAAATTCAAGGTTTCTGAATCTGTGTGCTCAGTATAAGATCAAGAACATGGCTGCACTGAGCTCATTTACCCAAAAAGAAGTTAGAATGGTATACTAAATAGATCTTATTCACTGGAGTCAGCTTTATTAGCAATTAATTCACTCTTCCATCTGACAGCTATTCTCTTCCAATGCTGTAGAAACAATGTGTTAAAATTGTCCCATTTAAGCAGAGATGTGAAACTGAAGTCCTTCCTACCTGTGCTCCTTAAAGATACCACACCATTTGGCATCAGAGGGAGGAATGCTAAAAACTATCCAAACAAAACTGATGGAATGGTAAGATGCTGGTACCTGTGCTTTCAGAAATGTGGACTTTCACGCAATTATATGGTATGTATATACTATATATAATTATATATATAAACATAATACATGTTTCTGGTGCAGCTGACATGCTGTCATATTTGTCCAGTATTAATTTCTGAGGGGAAAAATGCCGCTGCAATCCAAACCTCTCCATCCTATGTATGTGTTTTTATGCAGAACACAAAACAGGACAGGAATACATTTAATCCGTCTAGAAAGCATACTAATAAAAGTAGACCTCATATGTAAGACCAAAACTAGTAGAACGACAATTTTCCCCACCCACTGAGAACATTTGGGCTAAGTAGAGCTTTGCAGAATTCTGACTTTCTACTCCTTGTTTCTAGACAGCCACAATTTGCATTGCTCACAAGTCTCTACAGATTTGGCACACCTAGCCCCACAAACACGCATCCAGCCCGCCTCAAACAGGAGGAGTGTCTGAAACAAACGGATGCCCTTCCCTAGGTGCTCTGTCCAATTACACACACATATTTAAAACCAGTTAATATAAACTGCAATCATCAGGCTGACAAGCAGCATCAAGAACTTTTATTACTTCACTTACCTAAAAGAGCAGCAAAAATAGGAAAGCGATTTGGATTCAGGTCCAGTTGCTTGGCAACTTCGTGCATTAGGTATTGGCTTGTTGTGAGACTTTTCCCATTCCGGCTCAGTTTTAGGGCATGGGCACTAAAATAGTAAGGGATGTTGCACAATGCATAATCGGAGTCATATGCAACCAAACCATGGAAACCTTTTTCTCTGCAGAAAGCGATTACTTCTTGATGATGATCCTCAATGCTCTGTGCAACCTACAGTGGAAGACAGAGTAATTAGCTACAGTGTTAAATGGCAGTACTGATTTATCACACATATTACATTCTCTTGAGGCTTTCTAAAGCTCTATCTGTTCATTTGAAACACTCACGGTACATTTAAAGTAATTTAAAAAATCCAGTGACACAGCAAATACAGACAGGATGTTAAGTAGGCCTGCACACTGAAGTGGCACTATGTCTTACTGAATTCCTCTGAAATAACTATTTATTAACAGAAACACTCAAACTCCAGACACATTTATCACTGTACCAACATCTGTATTAACTCATGGGAAAGATCCTGAGGCTGTGGATACTTGGGCAGTTCAGCAAGCCAAGATGTCCCCTTAAAAAGCCATTATTTTTAAAGTTCTGCAGCCCTGGTTTAAAAGAAACAAACAGAACTCTCGACGAACAGAGGAAACTTTCCTGACCTTTCAAATGTCTACCTTGGCGCATTAAGCCAATTTTTTTCCTCTTTCCACTTTCAGCCTATTCTTTTACACACAGCTGTCTCTCACGGTGCAAACTGCCTCAAGTTTATAGCCCAAACTTCACCTCTCCACTCCCGTTGCCTAGCAAAGCACATATTTTAGGCTATGTCAATCAGATGACTAGAACAGACATGTTCTGCAGGGGAGACACGGGCCAATTCGTAATGTTGGAAATATAAAAGCAACCGTTTCTCATCAAAGATGATTAAACTAAAACCACCCTCCCTGCCCCCCAGTGACAGGTTACAGAATCACAGGATCTACAGTCCTGCATTTTTACACACTGTCAGGAACCGTTACAACTACAGTTTGCATCCAAGCACAAAAAACCAAAGCCAGCCAAGTATTTTTGATACCTAATGCTTTTATCATCTACATACATACAGAACCTGGGTGTTGATACCCTCACCAAGCATTCCATTTTAACAATGCAGACAGCAAGCTATCCCAAAATAGACGAGCACAAAACTATTAGCTTCAGTCTCCACAGTACGCATGAATAATTACACTGTTAGTGCCAGAGATGCTATTTATTCCTCTGCAGCTGAAGCCGTGCAGAACACAAGCAAGGGTCGTACACCACTACAGTCTACTCCAACAGTCATCTACCCCTCAAAGAGTTCTAGTTCAGCCACAAGTTTAGAGAGACACTTCCTCTCCTGCCTTACATCTTCTGAACCTGATACTGAATTACGGTTCTGGAGCCACATGTAAAACTTTGCTCTTCCCATGTAGCCTCACGAAAACATAGAAGGGTTTGAGTTGGAAGGAACCATTACAGGTGACACAAGAGATGCTGGAGATGTTCTCTTCCAAGCAAAATCCTGAAGAGCTGAACAGCCAGCACCTTACTCTCTAAGGTACTCCTGTAACAACCAGCTCACTAAACTCTCCGTACTCCTAATGCTTCCACCTTATAGTCTCAGAAAACGTTAGCTGTTCAGAAACTTGCTTATGGACTGTCAGTTGTTTCGAAATTTACTTACTCCTGAGAAAAACAAGTGTATTCATTTTTCTAACACTTACCCTGTCATGTAGCATAATGCATGCCTGCTGTACACAGCACTGGGAGACTGTACACACCTTGGGAAAAATGTAAAGCTACCAGATTTAGACAGTTACCAACTGAGGGAGGGCGATTTAGGCTTTGCTGTGCCCTCCAGTCCTTCACAGGCTTTAAGTAAGGAAAATCCCTAGGTGGCTTTTTTTTCTCATTAAGGGTAGAGAGATTTTAATTATGTACCTGTATCTAAAACCAATGTCTTTGCATGCATGAGAACCACAGACCACTCACAAAAAAAACAACATAGGAACTCTTTCTGCAGCACTAGGTATAACATGGGTGTGAAGATAACACAAGAGGAAACTTGGTGCGCATCCTGCTGTCATCTCCCATGAACTATGTCCTCTGTCCCCACAGCCTCCAGTTCCTTCCCTCCCCATTTTACACAGCTATCTGACACAGTGAGCTCTGAGCATGAGCCTGCAATGTGTTTAAGTAATACTAGAATCCACGTTCAAAGAAGTGAGCTGTCAGAGGACAAGAGCTGTATTTACCAAGCTACAGTTAACCTGCAATGTAAAACTGCAACAAGATGAGTCAGAGAAATAGCTTACAGCTTTCACAGAGAGAGTCCGGAGATACAACTGCACCCAGGCAACTTGCACACTTCAAAGCCCACCCAGGGAGGGGGGGCGAGGGGAAAATCACAGCCAGTAGTTCAGAATAATTTTCAAGTCTCAATCTTGTGTAAACATCAATGATGCTGGATGAGAAAGAGACAATCTTGCCTGAGTGAGCAGGCAGATGCATGTCTAGATACTGAAAACAAAACAAAGTCTCACCAAAGTACTAAAGATGTTGAGATCTCTGCTGCTTAAACATTTAAATTTTAGCAAACCTGCTATGCAGAAAACTCTGTCAAGAACTACTCCCCCTGTCCCCAAAGAGAAAAATACCAGGTCACAAATGAAACTACGAACCCGCAGGATATTCGCTGCAACTTGGAGGAACTTGTTATTTTTACATCCTGCTGAAACCATCTGCAAGTGATTTATAATTGTTCTGGAAAGAAGACATTACTCCCTTTCTCCCTTCTAATTACCAAAATAGATTAAATTCATAGCCAGAGCCTCACTCTGCACAGAAGCCTTCTACTCAAGCCTCAAATGTTTCCTGAAAATGTGAAAATCGATTTCATATACAAAGTTAATCAGTATTCTCTAGCCCAACTTCTCAAAACAAAGCAAGAAAACATTGGAATTTGGCAACTGTCTCACACATATGTAAATAAATAATAAAAAAAATCACCCATATATGCAAATGAAAATCACCTCTTCAGGATGCATTTGCTCTTTGCCCACCAGGACAGTTGACAAAAAGTGATTACAAATGAGAACGTGAACAGAACTGGAGTATGGTTCAGAGAAAGAAAGATACACTAAATAAAGCAGAAAATATACTAAATTGCGTAAGAAAAGCAGGGAAGGAATGTGATTTAAGTTCAGTCGTATCTTTGATGCATGTTACTACTATAATCATGAAATGTACTTCCTAACCAGAAAATGAATCAATTAAAACCAGAGCTATCCCCAGTGTCTCACAGCTGCACAAAGGAAGCATCAAGCGGGAACTGCTGACACATCCCCAGGACAACCAACCAAAGCAGAGAAGTGCACAAGGGGGCTCAGGGATAGTAACCTTTCCCCAGCACACATCAGTATTTGGTCATGAGTACTTGCCAACTTCCAGTGTTAACCTAAAGCAGAAAAACATCCACCCCTCAAATGCTCCCCATCAAAACTGGGGGTGAGGTTGTATCTATATATGTTTTCTTAAACAAGGGAAAAAGGATTCAGTATGACCTGACCTCTCACTCTTAAAATGGTTTCCAGAGATTAAGAATAAGGCCTATTAGCAAGAAACCATAAAGGAGCTAATGCTGCAGCTAAGCTTGAAAGTAAACAAAGTGCTACAGGTGACACCGTTGTCAAATGTGGCAACTGTAGTTGGATATAAAGTACTTTAACAGAAAGGCACCGGGGCTGAGACAGAATGCATCTGAAGACTAACCGCCAGTTCAACATGCCATGAGGCTATTACAAGTACCAAATTCCTATCAAACTCCAGGCAGCCAGCTTCCTGTTGCAAACTATGCATTTCATTATTGCATTAAACAAAGTATCCAGTTTAACACATTAAAGGAAAAAATAGTATCTTGATTTACCCCATCCACTGCTTTTACTAATAATCTGTAAATCTCAGTAACAAATTAAGGAAGATTTATAAAGCACCTGCAACCAGATCAAGGTAAATACCTCCACTGCATGGTCCCTAAAGCTTGTCGCTAAAGATCAAAAGTATTTCCTAGCTACAAAAAAAAAGTTCAAATGAGAGGGTGTTTCTGCCATCACTCAAATTCCCACCATCATTCATATCCAAAAGTCACACTGGGTTTTGCTTCTACACTGACCAGGAAAACACAATTATTACAACAGACAACTACAACAACCCCTTCACCTTAACCCAGCACCAAGCCCAAGCCACGGTGCTCAGCATAGCTCAAGAACAAGCTTCACCTCTGCTTCCAGCCTGTTCCACATGCGATTGCCTGGCACAGTGCCTCCAGCCATGCCAGAGATTAGGCCAGTGGGGCTGGGACATCCACTGTTGAACGGGCTGGCTTCCACTGGCCCCCCATCCAGGCGGCCGAAGGGAAGGTTCTCTAAGGATGAGGCAGGCCAAGGGAGTGGGGGGCCAAGAGGGAACAACAGCAACTCCCTCCCCGCTGTCAGAACTAGGAGAAACTTCACCCAAAGCCACCTTTTGGGTGAACTCCAAGGGAGTCATCTTTACCTTAGGTCTGCAACCTGGCCAGAGCGTTTCCAATCTGCCACAGGTGCAGTACAAAAGCCAGATAATGTCAAGCGGCCGCTGGCAATCGAGCCCGCGGCTCTGAAGGTTCCATAGTGTTTTCCCACACAGATAAAGTAATTTATGATAATAAAGCTTATGAGTACGCACTCCAGTCCCGCTGCTCTTCTCTCCCTCTCAGGAAAGCGAGTGAGCAACTCTAAAACTGCAGCTTCATCCCAGGGCTTGTTTTTCTGTCGCCTTGGGTTTCAATACGCACAATTGCTGGGCTTAACAGAAACCATCATAAATCACAAACGCTGCACGGAGAGAGGCAGCACGTTAATATCCTGCAACCTCTGATATCGCGGCCGGGGTGTGGGTGCAGGACCACCCCAGACCCCGGCTCCCACCTGAGGTGTTGCTTATGCTCCCAGAAAGCAGAGGTTCGCCCGAAAATAAGAACTTTAAATGAAGAACTGTCAAGAGCCGCACTCCCGACCTCACACGCGGGCAGCGTTCGCCGTTACGGAGCAAGGAATGAATTATCCCATAGCTGATCAAAAGCCTGTCAATACATCAGGGCAACGCCGAGCAAACCTCCATAAACACCAACTCTGTATTCTGGAGCGAGCGACTGCACCTTCGCCGCAACTTTAAACCTTTCCTTGCCTCAGCAGGGAACTTGTTGCAGATCCTCCACGCGTAATAACTAAACCGATTCTTATTTATTTCTTTTCCCCCTTTCGCCTTAGTAATTAATTAGATCACCACCTCTCGAGAGTGTGGTACAAGTGGTACCCAAGTCCCAGCCCGGGCGGAGGGAGCCATGGGCAAGAAGGGACATTTTGAGTCAAAGGAGCGGCGGCCCCGAAAGAACATGGAGGAAAAAAAACCTCCCTGCTGCTGGGCCTGGCTTCACTGAAAGAGGGAATTCGGGAGGCCCTGGGCGCTGACGGTCGCCCCGTCGACCCGAGCATGCTTCACCCTGCGCGGGTCGACCGGCAGCGCCGTCGAAATAGCGAAATTCCCCATGGATTGAGGCCGCCGAAACTTGGGCCTCGACGACATTTTGAGGCGCTGAGGGGAGAGGCGGGGTGCGCCCCCCCTCCCTCCGCTGCCGGCCCCGGGCAGCCCCGCTGCCATCTTAGCGCAGGGGAGCGGCGGGGAGGGGGCGCCGGAGGCCCCGAGGGGCCGGGGCGGGAGGCAGGGAAGGGAAGGCCCCTCTCTTCCTCACCTTGATGTGGAAGCGGATGAGGGCCAGGCGGATGCAGTGCGCCATGCAGACGGGCGGCAGGAACCAGACCTTGGGCGGCGGGGTGCCCTTGTTCTGGACGTGGCTGACGATCTGCTGCGCCGTCTGGCGCTCGTTGCCCTGGCGCTTCACCCACTCGTGCAGCCGGGCCTTCTCCAGGGCGCCGTTGAAGAAGACGAAGAGCTCGATGTTGCCGTTGAAGCAGGCCTTGGCCAGCGCCGCCAGGTAGCCCAGCATGTGGTTCCACTGCCCGCCGCTCACCCAGTCCGTGTAGAAGCCGCCGTAGAGCCGGTGCAGGCAGTTGTCGGCGTCGATGAGGAGGCGCAGCGGGGTCTGGGGGGGCCGCTGGCGGCCCCCACCCACGAGGCTGCCCCGCGCCAGCTTCTGCAGCTCGACGGGCACGACGGCGCTGGTGCAGTGCTTCTCGATGTAGTCCTGGAAACCCTGCACTCCCATGGTGAGGACCGGGCGGCGGCGGCGGCGGCGAGCGGGCGAGCGGGGGCCCGGCGGCGGCGGCAGCGGCGGCGGCGGCGGCGG
>JBCJKH010076479.1:15901-30116 GCA_039877255.1 Loriculus beryllinus | reverse complement strand
TGCTCTTTGTCTCTCAGTTTGTGCATTAAGTTTTTAGGCTGTTTTGACTAGTCCTAGCCCATTTGCAAGTCCCCCAGAAAAGACATCGAATATAAGCAGCCTTCAGCTAAACCAAAAGAAACCAACAGTCTGAAGAAATGAACTAGGTTTTAGGAGTTCGGTGCTGATAACTGAACTCTTCTCAAACCATCAACATGTCACACACTTGTTAAAAGTGCAAAATGGTGAAGAAACCTTTGCTTCAGTCTGTCCCGCACATCTAAGTCATCTCTGAATTCTCCTTGTCCTGAGAGGCCCTTGTCTGGTCAATATAAAAGCAATCATGTTCAGAACGTAATGTAAGCCTGTTACCTTCTCATTACAACTTCTAATTACAAGCAACTTTCCCCCCCCCCCCTTTTTACTGTTTTTCTACTTTCACTGATGCATCTCTAGACTATTTGGCTTAAATAGCCCATTAGAGACTCCAAAAATATTGAAAAGCACCCTAAAGCACCTTAGAAAAGCCCCTAGTGACCTTATTACTTAATATTAAAAGGAATTATGGTTGGTAGTTAAGATGTCTGTGGATCCATTAACATCTCCACCAGCATACAGCTGCAGTTGTTGCTTACAACTAACATCTGAGTGTGAGTTTCAGGTTACTACCCTGTTAACAACAAGCAACAGATTGAACTGCACTCGGTAAAATTTTCCAGCTATTTCCTCACCTTCCCCTTTTCCATCTTCTTCTTGACCAGGACTGTTTTCCAAAACGAGCATAACAACAATGAGAGAGGAACTCTGGCTCCCTGGGGTGGTCAATCTGCTACACCACTGATGCTATAAAGATGACTCAGCTCACCTCACTGTTTTCTACCTCAACAGAGGATGCCCACAGTGTCTCTAGACTCCTCTGATGCTTTGCCTCTCTGCTGGTGCTGAGGGATCATAGAATCATAGAATGGATTGGGTTGGTAGGGACTTTAAATACCATCTAGTTCCCCAGCAGCCCTGTCACCCTTTGCTGCACCCCTTGCTTGACACAGCTTGCAGCACTGACAAGGTCACTGATTGACTGCAATAATTATTGTAATGTGCTGCATATGAAGGCCATTTAACAACTTGAGCCCTTTCAGAGGGAATGCACATGTTAATGTTTCTGCAGAGTCTCTGCTACACCTTCAGATCCCAAGATGTGCACTGCCTTCCAGATAACAGTGCTCTGCTTAGATTAATTTGCTCAATAATTCTTCTGTTGGCTTGGGCTACTGATATATCCACCTTGTCCATGAGAACTTTAAAGATGATTCTCCCCTGCTGTAGCTCTGCAGAGGCAGGAATGGGTTTAGGAGCTAGGCTTCCACATAATGCAATGGGAGGTACAGCACATTCTGGCCTGAATCACTTTTTTACAGGTTTGCTATAAAGACCGTTTTCTCAGGCAGCTGTAGACAGAGAAAGAATGTCTGGCATGTGTTAATCCTTTTCAGGGGAAGATAGACTTAAATGTGTTTGTTTATAACAGTGTTAAGTTTGCTAATGTATTTTAAAAAGAAGGTGAAAAGAAAAGGCTCTCAAAAAATCTAGGTTTTCCTTTGATGGAAAGAGGAGGACAGAATTAAATTAAATTAGATCTGTTTCAATGCAGAGAAAATGACACAGTGTGAAGAGTTGTGATATTTTTCTGTTATTAACATCCATAGAAGCAGGCTACGATTTATGTTACTCTTGCTCTGAAAGTAGGGGAAGCTTGTTATCATTTTGTGTGGTTCTGTGAGCAGTTTGTAGAGTTTTTTCAGTCACTGATCCTAACCTGTGTGAGAAACACTATGAGGCTGCACTCATAATCAGGACACAGACAGCATTAATTGGCAATAGGTAAAACTTGAAGGGTGTCCACAGCATTTGGTTTTGACATACGTTTTGAATCTACTCATTATACACACCCCTGACAATAATGGCATTTATGCTTACATATACTTTTAAGCTGTGACAATTCATGCCTAAAGAAATAAAGATCAATGCTTCAGTTAAAAGTAAACTCTATCAGCAGTTAAAAGTAAACTCTATTACAAGATTTGTAATATTATTCCCTACTGATAATCCTCAAAGGTCCCCTCAATGAATCACGAAGTGCTGACACTGCTCTCACAGGACTCTTTTCTCTCCCTTCCACCAGTTAGTAAGAAATGCCAATTATAAAGTCCATATGTAAGCCAGAATTCAGGCTAGGTCCATCTTCTGCAGTACACCAGACTGAAGCAAAAGCTTGTCTAGAAACAATATTGAGGATCTAACACATGCTAAGATAAGTAACTGATAAAATACAAATCTGTTGATTCCAGTATTTTGAGCTTTTGCCTTTCTGTCAAACTGCAACCATAAAGACGATCACCATAAAATTTATTGGGGCAGTTACCAGCCATTTAGTTTTCTATCTACATATTGTAGATTCAGAATGGTTTTGATGGCGACGGCTGTTTCTGCCTCAGGGACACCACAAGTACCAGGATTATGGCACACTGTAATGCCCAATGATGGTTATTGCACAAGTGAGACAGCTTTTTTACCATGCATGAAATGTTTTATACAGCCATGGCTAGAAAAATTACTTCGTATTCTGCTATAAACATGAAGCAAATATCACTTGGAGAATCTTCTAAGATGAAGTTGCATGAGCTGAAGCAGCCATTTTGAAAGAGCCATCTGTAAGTAGAGGTTGTGACTTACCTGGCTGGTACACGATCATTTGATCTTCCAGCAGGCTATCACAAGAGCAGATTGGAACTAAAGGAAGAACAGGCAGTGTATAAAATACATAAATGTTATAGCAGACACTGCTCTATGAGTCCCCTGAAGACAATATCATCTCATATGAGCTGTCATCTTATTGTACTCAACAGGAAACTGCCACTGAAGAGTTTTCCAAAGTAAATATATTTGTAATTTAGGATGCCCCGTAAGTGTAACTTTGTGCAAATAACAAACTAGGTCAGCTCATCAGAATTAGACTAAATAACATGCTTAATGCACTGTTTGTCCCATTATTTTGAAATATTTAACTGAAGGATGACAGAGACTTGCTTTGCTTTGATCTTATTTGGAACATAGTGAATGCATACAGTGAAGACGTAATGAAGGGATGCCAGAGTAAATTAGTACACCTTGAAACATTAAAATATGTGCCCTTAAAATCTGAGTTTTACAAGGCAAATAGATCTTGCTCTCTCCCTCTGTACGTTTTATTTACTTAAGATTTATGTTCGTCGAAACACTGTGCTAACATAAATTTAGGCAGAGTACAGTGTGTGAGTAGACATGTATGTGTGTAGGATAGCTCACTCTAGAATAATTCAGTTGTGGTGAAATCGACTGCAGTAGGCACCCAACCTAACTAATAAGAAGCCTGCTCAGGCACCTACTAGCTATACTACATTGCTTCTATATTCTAAAAACGACCTTTGCAAAACAGACATATGTTCAATGTTAAGTCTTGAATTAGAGTCCTGAGAATGTGATGAGCTAATTTTGTGTGGGTTTTTTCAGTATACCATTTCACCGAGCTCAGTGTGTTTGTGGACACCTATCCTGGCACAGATGAACTGAAATAGCTGAAAGCCATTTAATGTTTAACTTTGCTATACTGAGAACCAACAATGAACCAGCAGTTACGGAGTTCAATTTACATCAGTTTCAGCAGGGACTGAAACAAAAGGTTTGAGATAGGAAGTTCAGTTATCTCACACTTACAAGAATTCTGATATGGTCTCTACTTCTTTGACCCATATTCTACTTCAGTAGTGTCGACAGCTCCTCTTCTCCATCAGTGACCCATAAAATTAGACAAACAGCTCATGCATACGGCAATGCTGGAAGAACTAATAGCTTTGAAAAGAGATGGATGACTCACAGGGAATGCTATCACCATCTATAAATATCTTCAAGGCAATAACTTATATGTACAAATAAAAGATGGGAATTACTCAGTCTCAGAAGATGGTAGGTAAGTTGGCCATGTAAGTTAAGGAGAAGAATAACTGGTAAGTGAACAGCATCTCCACAGCAGCTGGCTAGGAACTATTACTGTAAATATTCAAGAATAGGTAATATCAGATACTAGTGGGAAAGATGCCTTGAGAAGACCTACAAAATCCCTGGGGATAGATTAGATGTTTCTAAGGTGTCTTTTCTGGTGCTGCTTTTGCTGTCCATCACATTAGGGTAAGCCCTAGGTAGAGAAAAGACTGTATCACTAAACTAAATGTGGCTGCTTAAATTACAGTTATCTGTAAACAGGTGCTTCATTGATCTGCACCTGCCTCCTACTTCCTAACAGTGATATCTTTTATGATGTGCTCATGTAAAAGGTACTACACAACATCGACTCAAATTCATGTTGCTAATTATACTATTAATAACATTGAACCTATCTGCTGCTAATTATTGTTGATAGAAATAGCATTATTAATTCCACCAGGCATCAGTGGTGATGCTGATGACACTGTGTACAGTGATCTCCCAGAATGACTCATTAGGCTCACAGAGAAATACAACCTTATAGCCACACCTAGCCTGCCTGAGGCATTAATGGCTCAGATGTCTTCCTTGCTGTCAAACGAGTAGCCAGTGAAGTGCAGTGACACATTTTTATTTAATTAAAACAAACCAGAAACCCCTCCATGGCAGCTAGGATTGCAAAGCTAGACAATAATAGCTTGGACTTCAGGTCTCTCTCCAGTGCACACGCATTGGCAGGCACTGCCAAACCCCATGTTTCTATAGGGTTATGGCTCATTAGTAGCTATTTCCTCTCAACCTCCACATTCATTACACTGCACCACATCTTTTTTCTGGACGCTTATAAACTCTGATTGCATCACACTTCAGGCCTTCCCTGGTTATACTAACTAGCACCAGAAAATATCTCATTCTGCCTCAACATTCTTATAATATTTGGCATTATTACAATCTCTTTTTTTTTGGCAGACATGAAACTAAAGCCACCCACGGGCAAAGCTGAAGCAGCTAAAATTTTACATTTAAGGAAAAAAAAATTGAGATCCTCAGAATACATTTTTTCCAAAGTACTTATAATTTTTATGGCACCCATACATGCTGAGCATAGATCCAACTGGTCATGCTTGCAGCTGGGAATGCTCAGCATTCATGCAAATCTGGCCTAACATACATCGTACCAAGTACCTGCATAATTAAGAATGTGCAAACTGCAGCGTGGAGTTATTTTGACACTGCACAGGCTCATCCATTGCTTGTCAGCAATCCCTGGCCATATTCGCTGTACAGTTTCCAAACCTTTCCAAACCTTCCAAGCTAAGTGCTATACAAAGATCAAACTCATTCCCTGTACAAGCTTGCAACTTTTCCATGTGTCCTGTATGAGGAAGGCATTCTGTGGAACTAAAGAGTATGTGAGCACCTGATTAAAGACAGTATCATAGTTCATGAGCACAAAGAGAGTGAGTGCTCATGACTGCAATCATATGGCATGGTAAACACATGAGAATGGTGGTTTTAGCAATACCCATAGAGTGCCTCCTGTTCCTTACTTAAAAATTCAGACAGGAGTATGAAATAGCTCAGCCAGCACTTTATTCCTGACCTGTGACCATTCTCTCCCACTATCATATGATGGAAAGATCAAAAAATTCTCAGCACAGAAATTTGATGTTCAGCATTTGTATTAAATTTGGCAAGCTACATCTCTGTTTCATAGTGGATTCCAACCATGTGTTATCATTGCATAAATGATTCTTACAGGTTTGGGTAAGACAATTTGAGCAGTGATTAGTTTTCCTATCTCCTGAACCTTTAAATATTTGATTTGCAACTTTAAATATTTGATTTGTCTTCTCATCCTAACTCTCCTCCCCATTATTTCAGTTGTTTTTTAATATATTACACATATATTCTGGAAGACAGCCAAGCGTCATGCAAGTACAGTTATTCTTTATGTTTATGGACTTGAGATGTGTTGCTTTGTATTTCTATCCTTACTATACTTTATTCCCTACATGTGACCTGGAAGAAACACAGATTAAAAAGTTAAAGCCTCACCTAAGACAGCTGCCAGCAAGCCGTGTTACAGGCATAGAGAAACACAGACAGCTCTTCCAGCCTCACTTTCAAGTTCAGCACAGGCCTTCTTCTTGGGGCAGCAATTTTGTCCAGACTGCAGAGAGCCTTGAGCTGGCCCTTAGCTAAACAAATGGATCACTGTTCAACATGTCTAAAGTGAACTCTCCAGGAAGACTGTGCATATGGGAACAACAAATACAACTATTCCTGTATCATGAGAGACTGTTTGCAGAATTAGTAATTAAGCAAAGAAGTTGGTGGTTTTAAAAGACAATTATTAGACAACAACCTGTGAGAACAACGAACTTAGAGAAAGGGCAACTTCAGTCCTAAAGAAGGTAAGACCCATGGAAGCAATTCCTTGGTCTGTGTGTGCAGCACTGGAAAAATCATTATTAGACTGGTGTGTGCAGTTCTGGTCTATATGTACTAAAGTGGCTGTGGGCATCTTAAAGCAAGTGCAAAAGAAGACCACAGAAGTGTCCCAGGAACTGACAAATTCACCCTGACAATGTAAGGACCAAGAAACTTTTGATGCATTTAGGATATTGAAGAGTAAACCCAGAGGTGATGTGAACAATGTGAAACACTGTTTCCATACAAAAGAGATCAGGTCAACTTTCCTGATCCTGCTGATGATAGCATAGCAAGATCCATTGACTGGAAACTAAAGCAAGGCAATTTAACCTTGAAATAAGGCAAACTTTCTAGGGAAATTATAATTAAGTATTAAAACTGGTTACCAGGAGAGGTGATAGACTTGCCCAGATATGGAGACTTGAAATATATATATTTTAATGCTGCTTCTGGGAGAAATTTTATGCCCTAAATAGCTGGGGAAGAAGAGAAGGAAGCTGGCCTGAAGGCTCCAGGAGAACCCTCCTGACCCTAACCCCTATGAATCCTCTCCCAAAAGTGGACTAAGTTTACTTTCACTGTCCTCTTCTTGCAGTTCAGCATTGGAGCATGGGTAAAATCAAATCTCACTGCAGAGCCTTAGGTGCTCTGTGGCTGGAATCAGAAAGGATTTTTCCACTGATGCATGCTTGCTCAGGCACACTGTCTTTCACTTGTCTGAATACTTCTTCCTTCTCCAAGGCATCAGAGCAGCTGCAGCTAGAGTCACAGGCACTGGACGGACAGCTTTGGCTGTGCTATACAAGAAAGTCCTTTTTCTTGAGAGCTAACTGGTGAGTGTTGGATCAAGAGCATGCAGACCACTTAATGTGATTTAAGAAGGAATTTTCCAAGGGCCTTGGAGGATTTTTTTGGTTTCCTCTCTCCCTCGCACAGTGACCAGCTTGCCTCCTAGAATTAAATACTTTAATTAATAAGTTCCTCATCTCTGCTGCTATCTGCTGGGAGCATAGTTTCATGTCCCGAGAAAAGCAGCTCCTTGGACTACATGGTCTTTTGCCTTACTATAGGATGAGAACCCTGATTGAGCATTTGAGTACAAAATTATTTACCATGATTCTTATTGTCTCTTTTTTCTTCAGTGCTCTTGAGCACATAAATAAAACTGAATTTACAAACAGCATGAAAACCAGAAAACAGACATCAGACTGGGCTGAGTACAATCACTGCTTCACAATTCAATTTATCCACCTCCTTTTGGGCACTTTATTTGTTCTCTGTATTAACAAAGCATGCAGGATGAGCAAAAAGCAGATCTGATGTACCAACCACACAAGTCTGGAAGGTGTATAGGCTTCTGTGGGCTGGCAGTCCCTTTCTCATAAGTCATACTCATGGCCTACAGGCTGAGACATAGTGATCTCTCTGGTCTACCTGCAGGGTTCACAGTACCTGGCTTTATGCACATAAGTGCTGAAGTTCAGTCTTGTAATCATGTGTATATGCCACAATTAACTCCAGTCTGCCCGTATAAAATCATCTCACATTAACTAGTATGTGCGTGCACATGTGTATATTAGTATCTGTGCTTATAAGTATTTGCATGAGCTTCAGACTCCTGGAAACAGTTCACACCAATCCAAATGATAAGCTCAGAGCTATCACACACAGGTTAAGTGCAGCCAAAACTACACTGTACAAACTCAGAGTTCAATTTTTATTTTTCATTCAAGATCTCAGTGGCTCTTTTGTACACACTTTCTAGAGCTGCCAAACATTTCTGATATGAGTTCTTATCATGAGATTGTTCTGTATCATTGTTTCCCCTGTAACTGACTAGCAATGTTTCCTTTAAGAAGTGTGGTAGCACCAGGAACACTCTTGCCTGCAAAGACCTCAGAGAGCTGCCTTTGCAAAGCTGACATCTCCACAGTGTGGAAGAGCAGGCTGTGCTCGTCACTGGCATGATATAGGGACTCAAAAGAAAAGACAAACAGCTTTCCAGTGAATCCTGGCTCAAAAGATGCAAAACCTGCTTCAGTAAAAAATGCATTTGGGAAGAGAAACACAAGGTATGGGTGATGGCAAAGATAAACTAGAATGCTAAAGTGCTTAAGCATTCAGGGTCACCTCCAGCTGTGAAAGATATTGCATTTTTTCATTCTTAAAGTACAACAGTAGATATGAAAGGCAAAAGTCAGGGGAAACAAGTAAGGTTTGATTCTGATTTCTGTATTTGGAGGGCTTCACTCAGAATTTTCACCTGGGACAGCCTCTCTCCTGCAAGTACAGAACCGTATGTATTTTTTCTTTTTCAAGTCTCTGAGCACTTCCAATGGATTCTTGCTGAGATGCTCAAAGGTTCTCTCCAGTCCCACTGCTATACACACTTTAAAGCACCCTTTTTCATGTCTGCCCATGATCTGCTAAACTTCAGTCCTTCATTCCCGTTATTGATATTCATGCCATTTATACCTCCACCAGTTTGCTCATAGTAGAAACTGAGCTCAGTTCTTCCATACACATCAGAAGAGGTTTGATTATGCAGTTCACGTAGAACGAGAACAAGGACATACTTACCAGGAAACCATTTCAATGGACAGAAGGACCCCCAAATACTGTCAAACACAAGACATGGGGGAAAAAACAAACACAAACAAACAAAAACCTACCAACCAACCAAAAATCCACTCCCCAAACCCCCCCAAAACCCAACAAACAAACCTAAAACCAAAAACCCAAACCCAACCAAATAGAAAAAAGTGCATTTTTAAAATCCAATGCTAAGAGATAGCAGCAGTAAGCACACAATGGTTTTGTTAGTCAAACTGCAAAACAAGCTGTGTTTTGCACAGGCAGGCACACCACCAGTAGCTCAGTTCACCCACACCTCTGGTTTCAGAAGAGAGTTTTATCTCCATTTTACCAAAACATTAAAATTAAGTTATGGAGAAAACTTGTCCTAGCCCACTTGTGTCTCCCCTTCCTCAGGGAAAGGAGCACCATCACAAATGACTACCAGCACTTCCCCAAAGACCAACCACGTCCCCTGGGGTTCAGTTGTCTGAGACCCAATAACTGGCATGCTGCAGGACAGGAGAATCTGGCTCAGCTTTATTGCAAAAATGATTATTGAGTTGTGAGACTCAATAAGCTAAATCCAAGCAATACAGAAATGAAACTGTTGAGATAGTACCAGCCAGTAACTCAAAACACTGACATGAGAAGCCATAAAGCCCTAAGAAGAAAAACGGAAATTCAGAGACAGCAATTCAACACAAATGGTCAAGGATCAGCTTGACTGAAGGAGCAGTAGAGGCCAGCCCTTTCCCACCTGTCTGATGACTACTCAGCAATTAACCTACCACCCATTAGGTCTCTGCATCTGCAATGGAGAACGCATTAATATTCTGCTAGTCCAGTAGCACTTTTGTCCTAGCTGACTACTACATGTTAGTTGATAAATTATAACTGTGTACTCTTAAATTGCATATATTCTCCTTGCACAGTCTCTGCACACAGTGAGAGATGCCCAAACAGAAGTGACCCACCAGAGGGAGGGTTGCAGAAACTCTTTCAGTCTACAGAAGTAATTTGTTAGCACATTAAAATGACAAGCATCACAACCAGACACTGCAAAGAACCAGAGAGCACTCCTTATTTTGTTCAAGGCTTGACAACACAGTGGCCGGCAACATGCTGATACAGACACATGAAGGCAAGTGCATTGGTTCATTCTACCTTTTTGAACAGCATGCCAACAGCAGTATAATCTTTCCCTGAATCTACACTATGTATCTGAAAATTATATCCCAAAAGCACAGTAAAGGGGGGCTCACGAGAAAGAAAAGATTGAGTGACAGTGTTGCTGCTGCCACCTCCGACTGGTGATAAGCAAAGAAAAAGCACAAACATATGACAGATGCTTCAGATACAAGACCATTAGGTAAACTCTCTGTTTACAACAAAGAAGCAATACATCTAAATTTCAGTGCCACAGAATAGGCACCTGAGAAAGCACTTTCTAAAACTTCTAGTAGTAACTTATCAACTCCTAGGTACCTCTTTAAGTCTTGACCCAAAAAGTTAATTTGTTTCTAGTAGGATCAAGTGCAATTAGTGCAAGTGAAATTAGCAGTACTAATGCAACCACTTCATGATGCAGTCTATATGACAGCCTGTATGTATGCCTTCTAAACATAGCCTACACATTTTCATTTCCCCCCGTCACCAACTTGGAAGTTTATAAAGAACAAAAATCTTGTGCACCAGTTTATAGCATCAGAATGTGGACAAAGTACAAGTCAACATACTCTGGGTTTGTTTTTTTTTTGCCTGGGTGTTGAAAAGAAGGAAGGAAATAACATAATTGGCAGTTATTAAGGAAGAGTTGGTAAAGGGAACCACAGCAAACACTGTGAGCACATTTATACTAAAATTCATACTGAAGTCCCGTGACACTACTGGGACTTTAAAACAAGCTGAACCAGGGTGTAGGTGAAATTGTACTGCAGTTCTGAGGAAATCACAGAATACAGCAATGTTACCTTTAGAGCTGACTGAAAAAGGTGGAAAAATAAAACTATTTCCTCTATTTTTCTCCTATATTGAAAATCTGCACTGAAGTTGCAAGTGCATCCTCTCATTTGTGTAGGCAAAGAGTAAAGGATCTTTAGCACTCACCCTCAGTGGACTTTATTCTTTTGCACATCACATTCTGCCAATGTGATGCTCACTGGGACTCAATATGTCAAAGCCATTAGCAAAAGCAGAACAAAATGCTGCACTTCTTAAAAACCTGTAAACAAGTTTAAGATATGAACAAAAAAATCCTCGTTAATAGCACCTTCATGTCCATATCTAGGGACAGAATTCAGTGCTATGCATCCCTGAACCCCTAACAGTGCACTGCATCTTTTCTATCAGAAAACAAAAACGACCTGAGTTTCTGTTGGTCTGAAATACACATTTCTTTATGACCACATTATTTGTAGCAGCTAAAAGAAAAAAATTAAAAAAGAGTATAACTTTATAGTTATTACTGGATGCAAACAATCACACCATATGTGTGAATTAAAACCAGATTCTTTTTGGATAGGAATTATCTCTGCCTCCTCCATAATCTGTTTGATGAGGTTTTGCTCCTTTCTGCATCTTCTCTTTTACTGTAGACAAGTAAGACTTAAGACCCAGTTTGCTCTGTCCCTCAGTTTCAGACCCTTAACAATTACTTGTTTCTCTTCAGCTATCTACTTCCACACACTTTAGCTGTGGTGCTCCTTTATCACTTTTCTTCCCTTGTTCAAGACCAAAGCCCAACCCCGCCCCCCCCAGTCTCCATTCATAATGCTTATCCCTCTTCTGCCTCCAATGTAGTTACAATCCAAAGGGAGCAATGAACAGGGAAATACAGAAAACCCATCAGGTTAGGAGGAGACAAGACATAAGAAAGCAGGCAACTAGGAAAAAAGGACTGAGATGTTTCAAGTGTTTTAGGACAGACAACAAGAACAGCCAAAAAGTGGGGACAGGGACAAGACATAGAAGGCAAGAGATTACATCAGGTCTATACTGCTATTTCAATGTAATGGAAACATTTTTGTCTTAAACTTTTGGTTCTGCTTCCCCTTGACAGTGCGCCATATACAGTCATTAAAAGCTGAGTGGATTTTTATAGCTGCTATTAGAACTGAATTTTACCTTCCTCCAAAATGATTCCCTATTCAATAAAGTAAATTTCAAAGGCAAAAATAATTACTGCCATGTATATTCTGTTATTTTCACTATAAAATAAATGAAACAAAAAAGAAGTTTTCATCTGATAATCAATATCCATCAAATTCTGAAATTCAACTTCAAGCCAAAGGCTAATAATAGTGACACACAGCAACACATCACTGTTCCCCCTGGGTCCCAGGGCCTAAGCATTTGCATGAATCACTAATGCACTGAACTGCTGATCCAGATCAACAAAGCTATCAAATGCACTGTCTTGTTGATAACCTTCATAAAACACAACCACAGCTCAGAAATGCTGATCCACACTAATGCACTTACTTCTCAGTACTTCACAATATGGTCTAATAAAAATATTAATGCAGCAGAAGTGCTGATGCAGTCCCATTAGAGTAAGATTTCCTCACTATAGAAGCATCCTGGTTTTCTTCCCTGTGAGCTATGCTTTCAGAAAATGTTAGGCTGGAACATCCCAAGGAGGAAAAAACATTAAGTGGTTCTGTCCTCATCAGTCAAACAAGGTTATGGTGATTCAGAAGTTATGATGCACTTACTGCCAAAGAGGCAGGGTGAGAGAAACAGGGAAAAAATTACCCTAGCAGATGAAGGAGAGAAGGGACAAATGTTGAGGTAACTATGTTACAGGATAGAAATCTGTCACATCATAGGTCCTACAGATCTAGAAATTAGCAAATCCCCAGGTGCTTAAGGAAGTACTTGGTGTTTTAGGGGAGATGGTGAAGTACTACCATTATCTCAAACTGGTGTGACACAAACTGGTCCACCCATTGCTCTTCTTTGTCGCAAAAGTTGCATTGATTTGGGAACAGAATATAATGTAGAGCACTGTATTAACCACCAGTAGGGATCCAGAGCCAGGCACAAGGTGCTGAACTACAAAAATAGCTCTTACAGGATGGCTTTTATATACCTTCACAGATATTAGGAATTACACATTAGGAAAAGTGTGCAATATATGTTGTGATGAAATGATGTGGGGGAAAAATGGCTGGTTGTAAACCTGATCAGCTTTTCTAAAGACTCAAACTCTCCATTTGAAGATTGAATGATGCAATTCCACTGTTCCCATTTCCAAAGACCTTGAAAGGTGATGTCAAAGCCAAATGCAACTGTCAACATCCTAGTTTTGTTTAATGGTTTACTTGTGAACTTGGATGTAGATATTTGCAAACAAAAGCTATTTTATTAATCAAATAAACATGAGGGTTAATCTAAATAAATTGCTTCTAGAAAGTGTCATTAAGTAAACTGGACACACTGAGGTGGTCACCTCTAAAGACTTAATATAGTCTAATCAAGATCTGTACTAAAAAAAAGGAAAGGATATCTGGGGAAAACAAATAAATCAGAAAAACAAAACAACCTAAAAAGCTCAAGAAATCAGCTCCTTGTGGTTTAAAATATACCGGTAGAAACAGGTTTGTAAGATTTTCTATAGGAAAGCAAAAATGAATGTAAAATCCTATTTTGGTATAAACAGGTTACATACCTGAAAGGAGGCTTGACACAACAGCACAGTGTAATCTATGGCCAGAATAAAGTACAGGTTATGTACACTTAGAAGATGTCTAAACTGCCAGGTGAAACTCCTTCATGTCAGGAGGTGAAAGACATTTTTTACAAAACAATTTGTAATTACAATACCACAATTTAGTCAGCTTGGTCTCCTAAGAAGATGACGCCTATGTTGTGACCATACTGTCTACCTGTCCATCCATGTATCTTTGCTCCTCATCCCCAGCAATTATTAAATCCATTCATCTTCTGGGCTTTCCACCTTTCAAATTCAGGTACCAAGTGTAGAAGTTTCTATAACATAAAAAGTTCTTACAAGTTTTGTAAATATCCACAGCTCTAAAGAGGAAAGTCATACCTGTGGTGGCACTGATGGAAAGGAAGGGAAAACAGCCATTAGTCAATCTTTTTGGCAGTAGCTAAATCAGTATGTGCCTATAATGTGCATGCTGGGTAGCTAAAAAGCATGCATTTAGCTCTGAATTTTATCAGATGTGGCCTCTTGAGA
>JBCJKH010076475.1:0-20074 GCA_039877255.1 Loriculus beryllinus | reverse complement strand
GCTATGAGGTCTCCATGCAGCCTTCTCTTCTCCAGGCTGAACAGCCCCAACTTTCTCAGCCTGTCTTCATACGGGAGGTGCTCTGACATAAATGTTTGGGTGCAATGAAGAGATGAGTACAATAACGCAGTGGGCAGGGGTCTGACTGGCCAGGGTGCACCTCCACTTTACCCCAACTGAATCAAGCAGGGCCAGGCTGGGAATAACAGTCAGGGTCAGCTGAGAGTCCAGATCATTAGACATGTCCACTGTAATGAGACTGGTCCAAGAGCAAGCTGAGAGTGCATGTCAGGGTCAGAACCATAGCCTATGACACCAGGTAGGCTCACACTGGTGAGTGAGGCAGGTCTGAGGTCAAGCTGAGAAGTTAGTACGCAAAGCAAAGTTCACATAAGCCCATTGCCAGGTATGGCTGGGGCTGGAGACAGGCAGGAGTGGAGGCAGGGACTGAAGGCTTGTGGCTGAGGTTAGAGTGAGGCGGGGGGATACCGTAGGGGAGCCCAGGAGCCTTACACCTTGGCCTTGAACTTGCAACATTTTGTGTTAGAAAATCTGAGTTTCACACCCTCTTTGCATCATTATCAGGTGAAAATGAAAGTTTCAAAGCAAATTGTGGGGCCTTTGTAGTTGGTACAAACTCCACAGTAGTGTAGGTGAGAGCCAGATGCTACTGTCAAGACTGGTGAGGAGATCATTCTCTTTAACACTGAGTACGGGCTGGCTACATGAGGGAACTGGAATAGCTCTGCTGGCTCATATGGACCTTTCATCTGATCAACTGGAAATTAACAGAATTTGCTGCTGCTTTCATAGGAAAAACCCCTCAAAACAAACCGCCTTCCAGTCTTTTTTCTTCATGCATTTGAGATAGCAGACTGACAGAGCTCTTGTCCAGCCAGTTGGTGTTTGAGAGCAGCTTTGGAGTGCCTTCACATGCTGCTGCAGCAAGAGTTTAACTTTGTCCTTCATTTCCATTCATCCATCCCTCAAATGCAGGAGTAGTTGAGGCTTGTTGCTAGCAGCCAAAGCAGCTTTTTTGTGGTTTGCTTCAGGGGAAGTTGGTAGGCTAAATGGAGCTCTGTGTGTGCTGCCTTGTTGGGGATCTCCAGTAGTTTCATGCTGCTTTAGATGCTGATGACTATTTTGGCTGGCTCTAAAAGCTGATGTCTTTAGCTTGAATTTCTTTTAGAGCCATTCAATATCCTCATCCTGTCCAATCTGTCAGGAAAGGGAAAACAGGCACTCCAGGTAAGTGGTGTGTGGCAGAGATAAATCAGCCGTAAATTGCATGACTTCCTTTCAGAAAGTAGCTGCTTTTGCATGATTTTCTCAAAGAATCTTGAAGGGGCATGAGGAGGCAGGGACGATACCACACTGTTTCTGTAGCATGGAGACATATTGCCATTTTTTCAAGACTAAAATGCGGACTTGCATTTTGTTCTGCATTACTCAGGAGCTGTCTGCACAGGTTTTACATGACCCAGATGAAGGAAAGCAAACTACCGTCTGATGGATGATCTTGAAAGAGTCAGAAGCAACTTCCTTGCCTGTGCAGCCTACCAGCCCATGGCTGGACTATATTCACTACTCTTCATTCTTAGTTAAACTTCCAGGGCTCCTCAGGAAATCTTACTTGCCTTCAGTGGTTTTTTGGGTAGGATTTAAGGGGCAATGGGCAAATAAAGGAGCTCAGGGAAAAGTAGTAGTGCATTGCCTGTGAGCCTCTCTCTGCTCTTCAGTGCCTTTGCTGAATTTGTCCTCAGGGTTACCAAAACAAACCAATGTTTATTTATTTATTTTTTTTAACATAGAGACTTGTAAGCTAGAAATGTGACCTGAACCAATAGCCTGTTTCACACAGTAGGTACTGCACAGCAGTAAGTAAGCTAACTATCTGAGCATGGTGGTGGTAGCCAAAAGCAGAGAGTAACACTCCATCTGCCAAGAATTCAAGAAGGGGAGAGGGAACCCAAAATGAGCATCTGCAGACATCTAATACAGAGATGGAGAAGGAAATTGGGAGGGATCCATTATGAAACATGAATGAAACATGTTTTCTTGTGGTTTATCGATGCTTCTTGTTAAAGTAGGTGTGCAATGAGGTTTACCTTGTGTTAGCTCTAACGTGACAATGAATAATGTTTGGCAGTGCAAGTCATGTTACAGGTAATGTCACAGGTTAGGTTTCACTAGCTGTAAGAATCTCCATTCCAAGTCTATGTTAGCTCTTCATTGGGAATAAAGAGCTAAAACCCCTTCCTTTTCCATAGCTACAATTTAAAATGAAATGTCTGTTGAAGAGGGATGATGTTGTTGAATAAGAACTATACTTGTGCTATTCCTAATTCCTCACAATCTTGAAATAATTTTAGTTTTATGGTCCAGTGCTTTTATTATCAGTTAGTGCTTTTAAATGGTTAACCATTGCAAGCTCTCTGTCTTTACAAACCATAATGGGAAATGTATGGCTATGAACCAAAGTGGGATCAGTACTTTTTTGTGTTGTTGGTTACCTCAGAAGAAAACCCCCAAGGAAGTACCTTTTACTTTACCTAGCTAGTAAAGTAATAAAAGTTCTTGGGATATTACTGGGTTTTCAAAAATGCAAAGGGTTGGATAATGACATACTTTCTACTTTTCTAAAACATAAGATTATGTTGTTGGTTTTTTTTTCTTTTCACAGAACACAGTTTGAGTGGTTTCAGAAGGAGGTGCTACTTGGTTTTGCAAAGTGCAAGATCCCATGTACTAGTGGAAAGCTATAGTGGTACAGATCAGATAAGCAGATCTCTGGGTTTTTTGGGTAGGAAAGCTAGAGCTTATCAGCAGTAATACAATATATTTTGGGAGAGGTTCTTTAATGCTTCAGAGGCATCCCAAACCACATTTTAGACACCAGCTGCTGTGTGTGTCTTTTTCTACTTTATAGCGTGTGTCATTTGAATTTGATGCTGAATTTTCAACTAGATGTATGGGAACATTTTTCTGCCTTTTACACAGCAGAAATACTGTTATCCCTGGAGAAAATAACTTCCCTTCAAACATTTGCTCCGGAGAAAGATGCTTTAGGCATTTAACACTTCATATTTGGGAATGTCAGTTATACTTCTGGAGCTCTGTAATTTTTTTTTTTTTTTGGAGTGTGGAACCATTTGAGAAGGAAAATAAAAAGGAAAAGTTACAGCTGCGACCAATTTTGGTTGCAAAGGCTGAGTGATGAAGACTATGTGCTTCTGTTGATGGTATGCCAGAGGGAAGAGCTTCAGCCCAGAGGCATCTTGAGAAGCCTCAAGATGGTCCAAGAGAGACCCCTTAAAAAGAAGTGCAAAGTTCTGCTCTTGCAGCTGAGTAACCCTGTGCATGTGTCCAGGTTGGGAACCAAGTGGCTGAGTGGCAATCCTGCTGTGAGGGCCTTGCAAGCTAGATGGCAAGCTGAATGTGGACCAACAGCGCGCTCTATATGTGAATAAGGTGAACTACATGCTGGGCTACGTTCAAGGGAGTGTGGCTAGCAGGTTGAAGGAAATTATTATCCCTACCTGTTTGAGACAGACGAGCATTTGCCTGATATGCTGAGTCTAGTTTTGGGTTTCCCACTTCATGAAGGACATAAAGAAACTGTAGCAGGACCTGCAAAGAACTGCTGGGATGGCTAGGGGCTGAGCACATGTGTTATGGGCAGAGTTTGAGAGAAATGGGTTTATGTACTCTGGTGAGGGGAAGCAAAGGGGTTATAAACTAACAACCTACAGCTACTTGAAGGGAGTAACAAACATGAAAGAGGCAAACCCTTCCCAGTAATTGCAGGTGGTGTGTCAAGGGTGCTGTGGCCAGAAGTTGCAGCTTGGAAGCTTCAAACTACTTAAGAGCTTTTTTATTTGTTTGGTATTGCAGCTTTGTAATAAAAGTACCTGGAGGTAATGTATCTCCATCCTTGGACATTTTCAAGACTAGGATAGACTAAGCCATGGCTGAGCTGATCTAGTGCTGGCAGTAGTGTCTCTTGGAGAATAGCATTGGGTTAGAGGCCTGCAAAGTGCCCACCAACACTTCTGCAGGTCTAGGTAAACCCTGAATCCTGGTCAGTCCCCTAATTTAGAGAACTCCAGTGAAGTGGGGTGTAACATCACTGCAGTCGTGCTCAACTTGGTCTTGGAGCACTGAACTGTTCAAGGTAAAGACATTATTAAAAACCACTCATCTAAAACTAGGCAGTACTGAACCAGACTCCCTTGCTTCATCTGACAGTGTGCCCTGCTTCCACCTCTTGCCATCAGCTGTCTATTTTTTTCATTAAATCTGGTGTGTTGTCCCATACCACAGGGCTGTGTGTCTTCTGGGCTTTTAAAAGTATGCAGTTATTAACTGATGGGTAGCATTTTCAACTGGCCATGATAAACCGTGGTTTCTGCGATTCAGTTTCTAAAGTTTCCTGCATTTTTAGTGCTGCTTGAAACTTTCAGGAGACTGTATGATTCAAGGATAAAGTTAACAAAATGCCTTGCCTTGCTTTAGTGTGGTCATACTTAAGTATTTAATGGTGCTTGTGACCAGCAATTTCATCTGAAGCAAGATATGTAGCTGTCAGTTGGTTAGACTCCTAATGTACTGTAAGAAAAAGTGTATCTTTAACAAAAATGAATAGGAACATATTCTCAGCTTGGCTAAACTGCCATAGCTTGGTTGATTTCAGTGAGATTATAATGGTAGAAAGGGTAAATTGTATCTTCCTTTTAGATCTCTTTAACACTGTATTGCATGTTGACTGGCACTGAGGGAGAAAAAAAGAACAGATAAATGTATCTTTTTTATAGTGGAACTGTTGGTAAGAGACTTCAGACAAGACAACTTGCTACACTGTTATTAGTTGGATTAAAAGTTGTTTAAAGAGAAATGTAGACTGATAGAATCATAGAATAGTTTGGAGTGGAAAAGACTTTTAAAGGTCTTCTAGTCCAAACCCCCAGGCATTGAGCAGGGACATCCTCAACTTGATCAGGTTGCCCAATACCACATCCAGCCTGTCCTTGAATGTCTCCAGGGATGGCATAGGTAAGTGCTAATAAGCAGAAGCTCTGTAAGACTTAGATCTCTTGTCTTCTGTGAAGTTTTTCTATTAATACACAATTTATGTGCTATAATAGCTGAAATGGTATTATTTGGAAGTTCCACTAACTATCTGGAAGAAGTGATAAGGAAGATAGAAGTTGTGAGGTCCCCTGAGTAGTAAGGAAGATAAAGAAATGTTTCTGAGAAACTTGGGAGGCTGAATGAGGTAGAAATGAGAATGAAATTCCTCATGGTAGAGGTCAAGCACACATGTCTGATAATTTGCACTGCTATTTGAAGGAAACAAGTAATTTCAGAAGTGGTGAACAGGCTATATCAGACTGTATGTGTCCGCAGCATTGTATGGCAATAGAAAGCACAAGGAGTGCAGGCTGGTTATGTCCTGTAACAAAGAGGTGACAACTTCTTTATCTGCCTTTCAAATAGTATCTAGCAAATCTGGTTCTGAAACCTCTGATACCATTGGGAATTCAGATATAGTGTATGTAAAGCTACAGGAGAGGAGTGGGAGCATAAGAAAAGAAGTCACTCAAGGTGAATTAAATAGCCTGCACAAGGTGAGTTCAGCAGTAAAGTTCAAAATGAAAGCAGTACGCAAGCCTCAGAGAAGAATAAACAAATTCAAGATGTGTACCTTGCTATTCACATATAAGAATTAGTTCTGAATTCAGTCTTTGTTTCTGACTTTGACTTGAGGGCACTGGGTCTTGCTTTTGCCCTCTCCAAGAGGATGCAAAAATAATTACAGATCATTTTCCACTCTAGAACACTGTGACCTACCTACTATAGATCTGGTGCCTTAAAATAACTCTCAACTCCCTACATGCATTTTAGTACTGTCACAGTCTGAGAACGCTTCTCAGTCTCCACAAATCCAAAGAGGTGCTTGCTGCTACATAAAAAACGTGATGTTAGCGCTTGCATTTATCCTGAATTCTAATGAATCTTCATGCTCTGAAAAATGTCTAGGAGGTGTCACTTCACTAAAAGTATAAATACTTTTTAATAAAACCAGAAGATGTGTTACAGCTTTGCTTCAGATAAACACTTGCTCCACATTCTTTAGTTAGTGCTGTTCAGAATGAATATGAAAGGAGCTAAGAGAGCCTATTACTTATGGTTTCTGCATTCTAATTTTCTGTTTATAATATTCAGTATAAGGGTTTTTTTGTATGCATAGGTTCAGAATCTTACATTTTTTGCTTTGTTAGACAAAAAGTATATGTAAGAAGTGTGAAGTTCAGAGTTGTAATTCAGGCACTATATATAAATGATTTCATTTCACATGTTGGATTTTCTTATGTCTTATGCCTCTGAAATCTTCTTATTTTTGTATTATTATCTTTTATATGTCCAGCCAATTTTTGGAAATGATTTTGTCATGTTCAGTACCAGCAGATTTTGTAGTCTCCTATTCAGGGAATTGGAGCTGGGCCCAGCTGAATTCAGTGTGAGGCACTGAATGGGTCCAGTAAAATCTGACTTAAATAATGGGGGGAAACTTCAGTCTCCCCCTCTAGCAGGGGAACACAAATTACAGCCATGTTCCCCTGCTGCAGTAGTTGCGCTATCACTCTGAAGCTGATTGCTTGAGGAAGAAGTGCTTTCAGCTGCCTTGGACTGTAGAAGAGCGATGTAAGATAATCAATTGCAGAATCAGAATAATTTGGATTCCTAAGAATCTCTGGTGATTATGTAGACCAGCTGAAAGCAGTTCTCACTAGATCAGATTGTTCATGTTCTTGGCACAATTTTTGAGTATCTTCAAGGATGGAGACTCCTTATGGTCTCTGTGGACCTCTTCCAGTGGCTGACCAGTTTCCAACACATTAATTTCTGTTTCTCTTCAGAAAATACACAACTACAAAAAGGATGATGCAACAGAAAAGCTTGGTCTGAGACATCTGAAAACCTAATGAGAACAGAATGATTTTTTCTTCCTCTCATTATTGTAAACAAGTAGTAAGAAGCTGGCTATGAGGCAGTGGGAAATGTCACAATATTCACAATATCTTCACTAATTCATTTCTATGAAATGATCTTTTTCTTCCATCACCATTTAATTGGATAGAAGAGTTGAGAAAGGGCTTGGATGATTTTTACAGTCAATTTATTACTTTTCCATCCATTCTACAGAATCATATATGTGGCTAGAAGAGGGGAGAAAGCTCTTGCAGCTTATACCAATAAGACAGGATCAGCAGAAGCAGAATATTCTCTTCACAGTAAGAGAACCTTCCCCCTGACTATGGGCAAATTACTTAAATTTTGATGTCTTTTTTATGCTGCTTGGAGTTCTTTGAAGTAATTGTTGATGGCTTCATATCTACCAAATAAAAAATTATCTATCTGATCTCCTGTATATCCCACCTTGAAAACTTTCACCAAGGGAGTCTGGCTTTGAGCTTGTGTTTCTGTAAATAAGCTGTGAAGTGCCTTAGGCAACTTGACGATAAGCCTTCTAGGAAGGAAAGGTGGGAAGCCTTGCATTTTCAGTGGTCCACAGGAACAGAGGGTGCCTGATCTAGTATTCTCATTCACTATCTTTTTTTTGGTTTTAAATTGTTCTTGTTTAGCTATTTCAGCAACTTGCTTTCCTCTTCCTTTGCAAAATGTTGAGCAAATCCCGAAGTCTCTGGTTCTCCCTTACATCTCCACTTCATATAAAATAACCTTCCTTTTTCACACAACTTAAAATCTATCTGCTTGCAAATCTGTTTAATTATATTAGCTGTTAAGCCTGATTAACAGTTTCTTTAGCTTGTGGAATTATCAGGGTTTTGGGCTCAGGTACAGTGACTATTAGTGCGCAACTTTGTGTCTGAGCTGACTATAAGCCTGTGTTATCAAGGAGAAGGATCCAGTGTTGATTTTATGAGTGATCCTACACATTATAGTCAATGTACCCAGTAAGATGAAGGCTAGAAACCCACTACCAGAACAGAAAGATGGAAAGCTATGGAGACTATGAACCGTATCAATACTGGAAAATAACCTTTAGGGGACAGGTTTCTTTCTGGCTGATGGAAGAGGAAAAATGAGCCACGTGCATATAAAAAAACTAAGACTCTTTAATTGAAGCCTATAACAAAAACAAACAAGAAAAAATCCTTGAGCTATTTTTTCTGGTTTTACATATGCTTTCTCTGTATTTTGTTTCTAGGATTTCCCTACTGCCTTTACTTTTCTACAAGATTTTTCTTTCCTGATATTTGCATTTAGAATTAAATTTTGCTTCCTTCTCCCATGTGGATGCAGGAGAGAAAGCAGTTTTATTGCTCTAGCTGGTGATACCTGCTCATCAGTCAGATGTGGAAGGCCCTGCGTATTTGGCTTGCTATTTTTTGTTTCCCCTGGTTCCTTTTTTCTGTGAATGTCAGACTTTCAGCTGTAGAACAGGCTGCTGGAAGAGAGGCTGCTAGAGGGAATTGTGACATGGAGTAGGACTGAATTCTGCATGCTAAAAAGCAACTATCCTGCAACCCCCACAGACTGAAACCCCAGGTGATTTCCAGTTCTGGAATCCCTTCCCTTCTCTACTGACAAGGTTAGCACTTGGAGGAGATGCAAAGCTGAGAAAACCAAATGTGTTCTCCATCTCATACAAGGCTTTAAAATTGTGTTTCTGTTCTGGAAAATAGCTGTGTAAAAGATGCATGGCTGTACTTTTTCGACTGTATTGCTCGTGATGTCAGAATCTGAGGTACTGGATATAAGGAGACATTCTTTTCTTTTTACCCTTGTTGTTTTTACAAGATCAATGTAGCAAAATGATAGCATTGTCCTCATGGAATTTTCCCGTGGTACTTACAATACTCACTGTTTTTCCTAAAATCCAAACCTTTATATTCATGTTAATACTTCAGAATATTAGCTTTCATTTTTCTCTGAGCACATTTGTAACTTCATTTTTCCAGAAAAAAAGGTGTCACTCAAATGTCATACTTTCCAGAGTCACTCAGATGTTCTGGGAGATTTAGACTCCCAACATTTAATAAAGGAAATGTATCCTGCATTTTAAGCCAGATTTAGGAGGTTGATTCCTGACTTCTGTATGCATAAGATTAGCAGTATTAAACTGAGCTGGACTTTATTCCTCTTATATCTAAAATACTTTTAAGAAATACAGTGAGCTGGCTCAACTTCAGTCACCTGTAAATCAAAGAAACTGTTGGAGATAATGAGGTTGCCCAAACATCATTTTGGGTGTCATGGGAAGTTGTCAGGTCTCTGTTGTTGTTGCTTTGGGTCACGTACATGACTAATAATGTGAAGAATGATTGAAGATGCTATTCCTTCTTAAACCTTCGAGGAGCAAATGTCCCACCTTCTGGGATAAATTGCAAACTGTTCTCTCAAGAGAAGTTGAAACAAAAAGGGGGAACAATGTGCCAGGTTTGCAACATCATAATTCATGACACTAGCTGGCTAAAAAATCCATATAGTCAGTTTGGTGATCAGTTCCTTCTTCAGCTTTGACCTTTTGCAGACATGGTGGACATTGGAGTCGGGAGACAAGAATTCAAGAAAGCACTTACTTGACACTGAACTTAAGCATACGTTAGCGTTTTAAATAGAGGACTGTATTGCACCTGGGTCTGAGGTCAACTGATCAGGTGTTTTGCTGGGTATGTACTTTACACCTGGTTTTATCTCTCTCTAGCCACCTCACATAATACGGTAATTCTTGGCCTGCTTCTTTTCTTCCATCATGTGATCCCTAGCTTAGACTAAACTGTGTTCAGAGATGTGTTTGATTTCCACAACAATGGTTAGGATCCCTGAAAGTCAGTACAAAAAATTAATCTCTTGGATTATCCACATGCCTTGTTGCTTTTGTCCTGCCATGACTAACAAGTTTTGACAAGTAAATTATCGGGTCAATAGCCCTTGTCAGATGAGGCTGATTGAGAAAATGGGAAGCAGCTTCAAAGCACGAATGGTTTATTGTCACAAGAAGCATAGCGGATCTTTAGGGATGTTGAACCCAATTATCTATATCCTCCTTGGATAATGCCAAGCTGTTTCAAGCTAATTAACCAGAGTTTAGACCAATCTGGATATGAATTTCATCTAGTTCTAATGAACTTTTATTCTTCAGCTTTGCTCATCTCAACCACAGTGAATTTTGCTTTTGGGTTAATGTTGGTTTTGTTTTAATTACATTGCAGCAGACTAATTGGATGGCTCGGGACTAGATGCTTAATAGCTTGATATTGCATATTATTAGTGCTGTCTTTTAATATTAGAGGATGAAAGAAAATTATTACCAAATACAGGGGTTTTGGAAATTATTCTTCCAGGAGAAGCAGCTTTAATTTTTCCACTTCTTGGTTCAGTCTCCTTTGACTTAATGACTGCTAAAGCTTTTAGTAAGGCCTACAAAAAGATTCCCATTGATTTAACGTAGCTTTTATAGACACTGATTTATGCCTCAATTTTGAAAAGTACTTTAGCTGGTGAATAAATAGATTTCCCTATCAACAGGACTTAAGCACATGTTCAAAAACAGTACTGAAGCATGAGCTGAGACTTTGAAAAGGTAATTTGTTCAGAAACACTTACCTTCCAACTCACCAGAGGAAAATACTAAATCACTTGAAGAGAGGCCTAGCCTTCTAGCGTTTCACTTTTCTCTTTGAATTTTGACCTTATAGTCATGACTGATTTACCTTTCCCATTTGTGTTTTAGCTAATTAGGGAGAAACCTGGAAAGCTCATTTCCATTTTGTCTGCTACCGCATTCACCAACAGGTTATATTTTTCAAGTCTGCTTCTATTCTTCTCTACGTTTTCACTTCAGTTGGATGGCATTTGATCTATCTAAACCAAATGGGAATATTTGTATGTAACTCACAGGGGTTCAGATTTGTACCTGCTAACTTCAGAGAAATGTCTTCTGTTATACGGTTTTCTGTGAGGATCAGGTCTTTGTGGTGCTGTGCCTCCATTTGAGCACTCAGTCTTGTATTCAGCAAGGCACTGGGAGTGAAGCAGACTTTTAGGAAGCATCAAGTAAGTCAGTGGGACTGTTCACCTTCATTAAATTTGACATGCAAAAATGTTTTTGAAGATGATATTGTCTTTACAGAATGGGGCTATATTCAGTGCCTGGGTTTTGCATCTCCCAGATTATTTTGTGTCTTTTCATAATAATCCAGTTTTTACTGCAGCTGGTAAGGCACATAGTTATGTACCGAACTGTTCCACTTGCTACTTCAGCATCTCTGTGGAAAGTGCAGATGGTCCCAAGGAAGGAAGCAAGTGAGAAGACGAACAGTTGCACATCACTATGCTCTCATTTTTGTTTCTTTACATTTTAGGTTTAACTTTTGTAATTTAAATAGAAGTTCTTATATTAAAACCTATTTATTCTGGTTATTATATTAAAATATATTTAGGTTTTAGAATGACTGTGTGCATTATTAGCAGTCATTAAGATGTTGAAAAAAACTCAGTCTTTTAGGAAAAAATGCTCTGCTGCTTTTTTTCCTGTTCTTTTCTTATTCTAAGAAATTGCAATTTCTTAGAAATTGCTTAGTCTTCTAGACTAAGACTTCTTAGTCTAAGAAATGTCTTCAGTTTTCTTAGTCTAAGGTAATAAAGCCTAGTGGATCAGTTACAGTTTTTGTATTTCACTACATTGTCACCGTGCAATTTATTTGGAGTTTTGGAAATAGGAAAACTATGTATTTTGAAGAAACACTTCTTGTCTGGAGGAAATAAGTTAATGTTTTTGGTCGTACAAACTTTAATAGCATTTCCTTTAAATTCAATCTGCAGCTTAAAAATTGCAATGTGTGTTAAGACCTGAAGATACACAGCAAGTGGAACTTTAAGTCCTTTCATACTTTTCTGCTTGCTGGAACTTACATTTTGACAAAGCTGATCACAAGATTGGATTGTGGTTTCTTTAACTTATGACAGTGTGCAAAGGCTCAACTTGTTTGTGGTGTCAAACATTCTAGCCTCTACCTAGAAAATTACGAGACTTTAAAACAGACATCTGAATGCTTTTGTTCCCATCTTATTTTGTTAAGTCTTAAAAGTCTTGCATTTTCTAGAGATTCTTTGAAACCATGACTGTAAGTAACTTTTGAAGTTAGCTGAGACTCCGCTGTTATCCAGGTTCCAGGAGCCAGAACTGTAAGGAAACACTAAACAGGTAGCAAATACTAATAATGCTGATAAGCTGCAAGTACTTGTTTTGTAAGTTACTAGAAGCAGGGGGAATCTGTATTTTCACACATAGCGCTATGTTGTCTGTGGATCCCTTTACATTGGGGTAAGTTTATTATAACTGCCTCTGTTGCCATTACACTCTTTTCTGCAAGCGCTGTCATTTGCACCTAAGAGAGAATCTGAATTTATATTTCTAGACCTAATTGAAATTATTGTTGTTTGAATTCAGTAACATAATTAGGGTTAGGAAAACGTGAGCAAGGCATACAGTCAGTCCCCTGCCTTTCCATGCTCCGGTGCTGTTAGAGTGCAAAAGATTTGCAGAGCTGTGACTGTATAGCAGAGGTGGCTCTTTAACTGTCCTCTTAAAAAATAAAAATAATAAAAATCTCACAGGCAGAAACAAACCAGTATAAATGCAATAGAAGTTCTTGGCAGGTGATGCTCTGAATAGAGTGCAAATATATCTATTTTAAATACTAATCAATAGATTCATGTATTGGTGTAGAACAAATTTGCTATTTGCATCATGCATGATGATTCTGTGCTTGTGTACCTGTTACTCTTTAGAGAATCTTCTGCAAATGCCTCCTTCAGTGGGAAACCATGAGAGGCTTGCATGCAAATGCATATTGCAGTCACACCCAACATGCAGCTAGAAATATGGACATTTTGTAAACAGTGTCTTTTACCAGTGTCTTCTCAACTGTAGCTGATGTTGGAAAATCCTTGCTTTTTGAAGTGATCCCTGTTATTTAACATTTATACTAACCCTTTAGTGAAAGCAGCATTGAAGAGATGATTTCAGAAGGGTTAAGAGCTGTGAACTCTTGTGCCAAATAGGTTGCCAGACAGTGGCCATGTACCAGGTGGATTTTCAGTAAGGCCAAGAGGCCATGCATATGCTGTTTGACTCAAGTGAGGCAACGCTGGGAACATCCAATTGGCAGAAATGTGGGGACATGTGAACATACTTCCTTGCATTTTGAGTTGGTAGGTGAGGTATTTTGTAGAGGTTGGGAGAGAGTGTAATCCAAGGGATAATTTGGTTAGCATTCATATATATATATATACACTATGTGGCTGCTCACTGAGGATGAAAGAGGAATTAGGTAGAAGATAACTAATTAGAGTGATGGGTGAAATTCTATATCCAACAAAGCACAGGAAATCCATAACAGTCAAATACTGAGCCCTAGCTTCAATTTTCTGAGTGCTCAGGCCAGTTCTCTAAAAGGAAAATATTGTAAATGTCACCACAACTAGTTTAATACCAGATAGACAATATTAGAAATTATTCTTGTGTAGCACGTGATACCAAGAGTAAGAGTGAAGCTTCTAAATACGACTTTTTTTAATATGCCTTTCAAAACATAACGGGAGCAAGAATAGTTTTCCAACCAAGTGTAAATTTACTGTTGCTACTTTGCATATTTTTCAACTCTTATTACTATTGAATTGAAGGGGGGATGGGTGGGGGAGAGAACTGAAACCTTTTCTCTACTTTTTTATAGCAGTAGCTATAAAATATGAGCACTAGTATGAAAAAAAGCCTCAATGTTTTAAATAGCAAGCAAGGAATTGTAAACTGGACTGGAAGTTTTGTATTTCTGAGAAAGCAATTACTGTAAATTAAGTCAGGTTTATTTATGAGACTTATTAATGTGAAATGTAGAATCAGTCTTCTATGGTTTTCACAGATGGCTAATCTCTTAAGAGAGAGACTAATTATGGTCATAAATATTGTGTGTAATCCTGATGGGTGACCGGATTTTGAGGGGGTGTACTGTTGCCAGCAGGGGTTAGCAGTCTCACTGGAAACCCGATTAGAAGTACTAATGCAAACGAATCTGCATCACCAGCAATTGATTATTACAGATTTCTTCTTAGTAAGTATTTTGGGGAGAAAAAGGTGCTTGAAATGGGTATGCTTCAAATGAAGGCAAGGTAAAAATTGCAGTGTTCATCACAAGCACGCTTCATGAGTCTGATGCCCAGTGAAGGCTTGTGGAGCATCCCTTGGGGATTGCCTGGCTGGAAGCTGAGGTGCAGTGCAGGTTCCTTGCAGGGTTGCACAGCAAACAGTGGCCAAAGCCTGGTGCCCTGCAAATGTAATATAATTTTCAGAAAAGCAGACAAGTTTATTCTGACATGGCTGAAGGCAATAAGGAGAGCTACTGAGCCACTTATTCAGTAACTTCAGTTCTGGGCTCACTGCTGCACTTGTTGCCTTGCTCTAAACAGAAAGCTCCAAATCATAGCACACCTCTCAATGTGTGCACAAAACTTGGAGGGAGGCGCTCTGAAATAACTCTGCATCATATTTTGAGACCAAAGCTACTACAGTTGTGCACAAGGTTTATTTGTGTGGGTGCAGAAGGGCACCAGGAAGGAGGTTCTGCTGGCGCTGTCCAGCCACCCAGCCCCATTTTGGCTGAAGCCTCCACACTGGTCCCAGGCTAGTGCCCAGCCTAACAGACTGATTTTCATGTCTGGGAACTGGTTTTCCTGTATGGGTGATGTTGGTAGTGGTTCCCAAATCCTAGCTTCAGCATAGCCCAGTGGAGTGCCCTTATCTTCAGCCCACCACCTGTAGGTCCCGACTGGACTCCCTAAGCTGACTCCAAGCTTCTTTCATTGACTGACATCATTGGGAATGGCCAATGGCACCCACTTGGTGTCCCCACTCTGCTCTGCCCACCCCACTGGGATGTGGTGGGATGGCACCAAGGGCAGTGTGTGGCTCCAGCCGATTGCCCAGGTCCCCTGGCCAGTGCCAGCTCATTCTGTGCAGCACCCTGCTGCAGTGAGTGTAGCACAAACCACCTTTGTTGTGCTCAGTAAATGTCATACTCGAGAAACAGGTGAGAATTAAGTCTGGCAGTGCTCCTCTCCGTGAGCGCATATGTATATTTGCACCCCTGAGGCTCTGACCTCTCAATGATCTTCAAGTATGGGAGATAGCTTTTGTGTTTAGGTGTTGCCCAAAGTGCCTGTGAGTAATTAGTGTTGCTCTTACAGCATTAAAGGTGCTTATTGCTGAAAGCATCCCGTTGTGGCTGTCATGTTGTTCTATCCATTTGCCAGAAAAGTTCAGTGGCTGTGTACTGGGGGGGAGTGCAGGCTCCAAATACGTCAGAGTAAAGCTATACAGGAAAAAGGGTGTTATAAAAATGTTTTTCAGTGAGAAAGTAGCCTAACAGGAGCTGCTGTAAGTCAGGCTTGTAAAAAGGAAAAGGGAATTTCTAGCAGCCCTTCAAGTTTCTTACAGTAGTGACACCTCCTTCAGAAGGAGTATGAGTTTTTTTTCCATGTTCTGCTGGTATAGCTTGACCACGATGATGTGGTGGTCTCATGTGCTTTATCCTTTCATTAGTGCTGATTTTGGATGGGCATTTAGTTGGCCATAAATAAATGCTCCATACAGCATGACTTATTTCTAGCAAGTTTCTTATCCACTATTAAATAAACTTCAGGGGATAACAGGCTGTCTTTTGTTTTAGACTCAGAATTTAGTTTGAACTCGCAACCCAAATGAAAGTGTGGGTCATGTTTTTATCAGCCTGGTTCATGCCTTTCCCCCAGGCTTTCTAAAAAGGTAGGGAAGGAGTAAGAGCTGCTATTGGCTCTCGCTAATTGGCTGCCTGCAGTTTCAGTTTGCTGCTTCCCCAGTCCTCTTGTGGCTCATGCAATACCATTTAGTGTTGGATGAATTTTGCAAAAGATAAATGTGAGTGCAGCACAGCTAGGTTATAATATATGGGTAAATGGAGATAGGGGAGCAGTAGTCTTTCTTGTGGTGCTTTCTGAGCACAGCCTGTCAGCAGAAATGTGCAATGAGAAACTTGCCACACACCCGTTAAAATGCCAGAAGGGAAACTTCCTTCAGCCAGAAGAAAAATTTTCCCTAAACTGCTGAGTGTGTGACAGGCTATTAGTGGCACTGTCTTCTGATGATGCTAAAGTGCAGGAAAGGGCAAACCTTAGCACAATAAATACTTCAGGGCATAATCTGATTAACAGCTAGGATCAAACTGAGCTTTCCCACACAGGTTTGTATTACACAGGACATTTGACATAAGGTAGTACAATAGCAGCTGACTCTGAATGCTGACACTAATGTGGGCAGAGAGAAGGATGAAGGAATAAGGACAACTAGAGCTCATACACCTGATAGACAAAGAGAGGTTGGTGGTTGTGGTGACCATAATGGGGTGATCTTTTTGGCTTTTTGCTCTGGCAGTTATTATAGATGTTTAGCAAGGGAACTCTTGGCGGATGAGGAACAGATGCAGGGCATGATTCGTTAGTGCTCTGCCAAATACAGAGAAAAAAAAAAAAGGCAAATTCAACATGTCAAATTTACCTATACATTATATAGGAAGCATAAACATGCAGAACTGAAAAGGCCTACGTTGCCACTGTGGTGATATCTGTGGAATGGGCCATGATGCCAACCATTATCTCACATCCTTTTTGTATCCCTTTTCTATACCTACCAAGAGGGGGTTAAAATGCATAATCACCTCTAAATCCACCCTGGGTAGCAATTTCATGTAAGCCATGACTTTCTGAGGATAGAAAGCTGTATAGAACATGGGACTAAATACCACACAACTGAAACATGTATGTTTTTTGTCTGTGATATGGAAATTACAACTTTGTGTTTTAGCCTATCCAGCATCAAGCTGATCACCTTTAAACACTTGTTAGAACTAAATTGTGTGAAGAAAGAGGGTTTACCAGAATGTTTAGCAGCAGCATCCTAAAAAACAGAGACTAGCAAACGCTCTCTGGTCTCTATAGAGACTGCCTCCGGACATAGTAGGGTCTGGTTAGCTCTTAGGAACTTCTATTTAATGCTGACAGATACTGTGCTATCACAGTGTGCGAAATGGAAGAGACATGTTGCAAGCTTAGGGAGCTGGCTTCTCTCTCTGCTTGCCCATCAGAAAAAATTTGGTATTATTTTCCTCCCTGAAACCAGCACTTGAATGTTAGGAACACCCCAAATTGTCAGACCTGTGGTAGCTGCCTACACCTGTTGCTGGCTCTCTAGCTGTGCAAACTTCACTGCATGTCACTATCGCAAGTCTGTATGTCCCAACTCACTTGGTACCTGAGAGAAATTCATGTATGTGCATGGGACAAAAAGGAAAGGATCTACCTAATGCACATAGGAAAGCATGTCACAATGAGTGGTAATGCATAGACAAGTCAGAAGAGGAGGATCTGAGTGTCACAGTTTTGCTGAGATTTGTCTTCGTGGTCTTCTGCAGTCCAGGGGAGCTACATAATAATATTTTTTCCATGTAAGTGTTAGTATTTGGTTACGTGGATCAGTGTTGATGTGACTCATTAATGTGTTTTGATCTTCTTACAGATGACCTGCTGTCTTCTGGCTGAGCTAAGTGTCTTGATGTGTTCATACATACTTGGTTAGAATCTAAACAGTGGTTCTCGAAACTTCAATGGAGGCATTCCTATTTCAGCAAATGGAGACTTTTTTTAAAGAAAAAAAAAAAAAACCCACATAGGAAAAGGGCAAATTACTTTCCTTACACGTGACTTCAGGGTTGTCTTTGAAATTAAGGGAGTTAACTGTGATTATACCTTGGAAAAAATTTGAAGTTTCCATCACAGTAGGAATGCCTGCATTTGAGTATTTAAGTTTTTTCCAGGTTGGTACTAAAATGTGAAATTGGATACTTTAACACTTTGTTTGACTTTTCTTTAATTAAAATGAAATATTTGAACACTTTTTAAGTTTAAAATAGCTAATTTTTGTTATTGATTGGCTTTGCAGCATTTAATTTTGAGCCTGTTTAGTATTTAAGCTATGTACAAGATGGGGATTGCAGTTAAGACATATGATGTGTTTTCCATTCTCCCTTTTGGATTGGCCTGCTTTTCTGGACTACATCTCCAGGGATTATTCAGAATATTACAGTTTCAATAATATATCATACAGATACCTCAGAGGAAGATCTGCATTGCATTACAGGAAATTTAATCTTCTGGGACATTCAGTTTATGTTAGAAAATGTGGGGTTATACTTCGATTTACAAATACCATCATGCTGTAGGGGAAATGTAGTTTAGTGATTTGTTAATCCAAGTTCAAGGAGACTTTTTGGGTTAATTCACACTAAAAAAACTCACCCTACAAATGCCTGTTAAGCAAGGATCTCTGTAATGAGATATTTCAGCTAATTTTTCCTCGGATAATGATAGTAATAGTATTTAGTATTTTTCAGCAAATCAGTTTTCCAGTGGGAAATACTTGTTTTGTGAGATTGCATATTTCATTAAGAAGCTTTAGTATTCCTAAAATTCGTATTTCTACAGGTTTTATTCAGTGACTGAGGTCTTTCCTCTACTGATGACTCTACAATATACCAGGAAGATCTTATAAAATTTTGCTATATTGCTTCTGTGTTATCCAGTTTCCTATTGCCTGCTGAGATTTACTCACTAAGATTCAATAATGGTTTGGTTTACAGCTGTCAAATCAAGAAAGAAGAAACCTAAAAAACCTGCTGAACAGGGTGCTAGGATAGTGAGGATAGTCCTAACCTTCCATCCCTGCACCAGATCAGGTTTTAAAGTAATAAGAGCTCAGAGTCAGATGGGTTAGGGGGAATGCTGGAGGAAACAACTGCCGCCTGGTTAGGTGTTTGGTATTATCTAGTTCGTGTTAGCCTTGTTAAGCAGCTTACCTTAGGTATTAATATGGTCCATGCTATGAATGTATCAGTATAGAAAAGACTTGGACCTGTTGGAGCAGGTCCAGACGAGAGCGACAAAATTGATCAGAGGGCTGGAGCACATCTCCCATGAGGAACAGCTGAGAGAGTTGGTGGTGTTCAGCCTGGAGTAGAGAAGATTCTGAGGAGACCGTATTGTGGCCTTTCAGTTCTTAAAGGGTGCCTGGAAGAAAGATGGGAAGAGACTGTTTAGCAGTGTTTGTTATGATAGGACAAGGGGCAGTGGTTTTAAACTAAAAGAGGAGAGATTCAGTCTGGATGTGAGGAACAAATTCTTTACAATGAGGGTGGTGAAACAGGGGAAGAGGTTGCCAAGAGAGGTGGCTAATACACCGTCCCTAGGGACATTCAGGGTCAGGCTAGATGTGGTTCTGAGCAACCTGACCTAGTTGAAGATCTCCCTGCTGGTTGCAGAGGAGTTGGACTGGATGACCTTTGAAAGTCCCTCCCAACCCAGACCATTCTATGATTTCTTTAAAGATTTTTGTGCTTCTTTTGTAGATGTAGTTCTCTCTTTAACCAAGGCGCTGGCCAACACACAGGTGATTGTGGATAAAAAAAATCCTAACAGCTTTTTAGGTAAGAAATTGGGATGAGATTTCCCTTAGCTAGCTGCAGTCGTGTGTTTTCTTTTTAAAGTTGTCTTTGAGTGCCGTGCTGACACCAGTTTTCGGATGAGATTAAAAGAGGGCTTTAATTTGAAATGAAATGTGGTTTTCACTGCCTGTGTTGGCAGAGGATTTCCTTCATGTTCAGTTTTTTTCTGTCTTCTCAAAGCAAAATCCTGAGGAATTTCTTTCCATGTCTCAGGTATGCTTGTGCTTGTACACAGTTACTTTTTCTGAAGGTTGTCCAAGGTCATTGCTCTCACAAAGCAAACAAAAACTGACTGTTTCCCTCTCTATGCTATGGAAAGGATGAGGGATGCTTTGCAAGCTTCCTTATATTAGGAACATAACAGGAAACAATACTCTGTTAATGCAGACTTTGCCATATTGAATTATCTCATTACCTCCTGTGGCATATCAGCACACTGCCTGTAACAGCAATAGAGC
>JBCJKH010076474.1:0-20678 GCA_039877255.1 Loriculus beryllinus | reverse complement strand
CGTAGGCAGCTGCCGCACGTGCGGCTGCTATCCTCCGACGGCATCACGCGCGGCGACCGTTAGCCCAACGGCCGCCACCAACGGTCCCGCGGAGCCACTCACCGCGGTTGGGCGCGTTCTCTCGGCCGCCGATGGCCCCGGTCGGGGAGCGGGGAGCTGCGGGTGTGGGCCGGGCTCCGCCGCGGCTGCTCTGGGCCAGCCACTGCACCGAGAAAGGCCCCTTCTCCATCTCCCCCGCCGCTGCCGGTCCCCGCTCACTGAGGCCGCCCCGGCTCTGGGGGCAAACATTTAAAGCACCCTCCGCGACGTGTTTTTTGAAAAGGCCGCAAAGCATCAAATGAGACGGGGGACAAAGGGTTTCATTGAGAGGTGCTTTAATCTCCCCCTTCAGGTGATTGTTACATCCGCCTAATCTCTGGACGCAGCAGTTAGCAGAACTCAAGGCTGCCTGACCTGGCGCCAAGTTCAGCTAAGTAGTCTCTTGACCACGTAGCTGCTGGTAATTGCATCATGGCCAGTGCTTTTTATGCTGCCCAAGCTGGCCTCGACTCTCCAATCGCGCCGTGATTTTCTATCTCCCGGTATGAAGGACAAGGATTCAGACGGTATTGGTAACAAAGGAGGATATAGGGAGGCCTGTTTTATGAGACTTAAACCCAAAGCCGGAGCCCTTTTTGCTCGTTTGATGCAAAGTTCGGAATAATCCTGTTGCCTTTCTACCGGCAAAGGCGTGACTCAAGGTAAGAACAGGTAGTTCTTGAGCTTACAAACAGGTAAAATTGTGGAAAAAACAGTGATTCTGGTATCTTCTCAATATGCCTATTAGTAACACACCACTCTTTACAAAGTCAAGGTGTGTAGATGTTGTTTGAATTAGTAATTAGTTAATGCAAAGTTCAAGATTTTTTCACTGATGTCCATGAAGCAGAGTGCTGCAATTAGAACTCTTTATCTTTTTTCGAAGCAAGAGGTACAGCTATTGAATTCAGATTATGCAGTATCAGACTTAACAAAGTATTCCAGTAGAGAAGGTTTGAAACCAGATCACAGTAGCATTAGCCTGGCAATTTGTTAGATCATTCGTAGAAAGTAGGGTGGGAAGTTTTGACTTATCTAAAAGGTAGTAGAATAGGTTAATTCTTATTAATTTATTTAAGAATGAGATTAAGTAATACACACTTATATTTCATCCTCTTGGTCAGAATCCGAAACACTGCGCAAATTCCTGTTCAAGTCTTAAAACACTATCTCCTTTCTCTACACCCCAAGAAAGAAATGTGTGCATTTCAAAGTAAACAGTTCTGATGTTCTTATAAAGTAGATCAAAGAAGAGGAGTGTAAACTCTGTTCAGAGGCAGTCTGTTCGAGGATGATTCAGATAAGGGTGAGAAAAGAACCACTTTTATGGCCTGAAGTGGGCCTGGGATGGCACAGTCCTTATCCTCTGCAAACACAGGCTAACACATTTACAGGTTGTTTCGGTAAACAGTCACTACTGCCTGAGTTTATACAGTCACAGATAATGAGCTAGCTTTCACGCAGAGCTGAACGTGTTTGAGACAACATGTTAATTCTTAGGCTTCAAAGAACTTCATGTCACCTTTTATGAAGGGTGATGTATTTGTAGTGAGATGGCAAAAGTCAGATAATGCTACCCTTCTAGCTCTTTTTCTTGTAGGGCTTTCTACATTTTATCAGGCAGGAATATTATTTTCCCCTATAAACATAATGGGATTTACATGTTTTTTTGTTAAGTGTGCCAAAGCATGACGTAAGGAAGATGTTTTTAGACACTGACTTTGAATATTCTTCATACATACATCTGCAGTTGTGAAATTTTGTGTTCTTGTGATAATGAGAAAAAAAATTCTCTCTAATGCCCGTCTGGGAAGACTGCTTTTACTTTTTTTTTTTTTTTTTGAAGCAATGACTGCGCGTAGCTGGCATTTACGTTTTACTGAAAATCTTATGTGAATAGACTAAAAGGGTTGACAGTGACATTGTCTTTAGGTGCTTCTAATTCCACGATCAGCAATCTACAGCTTTTAAAAACAATTAAGATGTAAGTTAGAAGTTACAGCTTTTTTTTTTTTTGCCTTTTTTTTTTTTTTTAAATGGAAATAAACCCACAAACACCCCTAACCCCCAAAAATCTCAAGCCAAACGCCGTAGAGAAACCTGCAGAGGTTTTTTTCCTGCATGTATCAGACGAAATTGATCCTAAAGGTCTTGAACCCTGTCCTGTAACATTTGGGAAAAATTACTGGGAAATAATTCAGTATTCAGGACAATTTGTCTGAAATAGACCATTACATATATTTTTAGTTAGGTTGTTTTCTAGTCCTAAATACCAGCATATTAGTCCCAGAAAGAACAAAGTTTATTCTGGAAAAATGAGAAACTTCTAGACAATTTCTGATGTCATTTGTTGAAATGTATTCAGTGTTACAAGTAACATCTAATCAGAAGGATAAGTAAGACATCTTTCCTTTGTTATGTTACTGTTTCTAGGTTTTCATTTGTTATTTGTTCATCTATTAAAATGAGCACCATATTTTTAAGCAACAAAAAGATTGCCAGTCGTCAGTTTTTAAATTTTTATGTTGGTGATAATGCAGCTTGTGTGTTTGGCTTCAAATCTTTCCATCATTTATCATACCATCTAACTAGACAGGAATAATCCACTTTATAGCTTTTAGGACAAAAGCCTTAATTTCAAAAGACACAGGAAGCTAATATAAAATGTTTGCAGGAGAGTAGCCTTTCAGGGTTATGCTATGGTTAGCCTGGTGAGGTTTCCTTTTTTTTTTTTTTTTTTTTTTTCCCTTTCTTTTCGGGGAGCTGAATCACCTGAGAAATTCTTCAAGAATTTCTCTTTGCATTCTCTGAAATAGTTTGCCTTTGAAATTGTACCTTGGAGCCTAGGAGTAAGGATTTCCACATTACCCAGCTCTTTTTGAAAATCAGGTTTCCTTTTAAAAGGTGGTGATGGTGGGGAATCTCCTTTGCTGTATCTGCTGGTGATAAAAACTTGCATAGATTTGAGTCAGAATTACTCTGAGATTTTTTTCTGCTGGGGATATTTTGCATTAACACAAGACTTTAAAACCAGTGTTAGTAGTTTTGATCTATAATTGTAAACAACACAGACATGCCATTAAGGACTTTTGCTGCTTCTTGGGTAAAATAAAATGTGTTGACAACAACATTTTTGTGTTGGTGCAACTGTTAGCAGAAAACCATGTGCAGACAGAAAATCAAAGTAGCTCTCGTGGCTGTCCATGTTTTAAGTACTGGTCCGTTTATTGTAAGAGGTAGAAGACATAACGACTAAACTTTCCTGTGCTGGTGTGTGACTGCACTATAAAATATGTGTAGTGTTCTCCTATGTTAGAAACTCTATATGTGTTTTGTTTTTAAAGGCTTTTAATACTATTTATCATTGTTTTTTCTATTTCCTTCAGTTGATACTTAAATTTTGGTGGTTTGGGTATTTTGTGTGTGTCTGCTTGAGGTTGTGTGTTGGTTTTTGGTTTTGTTTTTTTCTTTTTTTCTTTGTGGGAGTGGCTTGTCCTGATGTACAGCAACAAACTTTATTTTTGCCAGACAGGAAACTTAACCCTGTAATGTTAGAACAAAATTAAAGAGGGAGTGTCAATGGGTATGAAGTCGCTAAACACAAGAAAACATATGCTTAAAGTGAGTTATATTTTTAAATGCTAATGTTCATGCACTGAGAGTTATTATGATGATTTACCTAAGATACAGAACATGGCTTGAGGCAAAGCCCCACTCAAAAGGCTTTGATGGAGTGATTGTAATGCCATAACAGGCCATCACATGAGAACAATTACAATTTAAAGGGTAATTGTCGCTTGTTTCTAGTTAGCAATTAACAATCTGCAGGCCCTGTGATGAAACATCCCATCTTCCACTGATTATTAGCAGTTTCTATGAGCACATGGACTCCAAAAATACCCCAAAACATACGACCAAAATTTTGAATGTAAATAGCAAGCTAGAGAAATGTAGTGGACATGTACATGACTCTCATTTTACTGCTGTCATTTAGTGATAGCATTTCTTGACTGAGATCTCGGTGAAAATGCTTGATATCACATACAGTTTTGTTTTATTTTGTCCAAGTCTCTTGCTGAAATAACTTTATGGAGTGCCTCTTAGTAATTTATATGTTTTTAGTCATTGCATCAGTTGTGAAGATAGTAAAATCAACACCATGAAAATAATTATTGCTTTGCAGGAAATTATGGAAAACATTAATGCATAGAAGCTGTACTAGGTTTTGTCAGTTTGCTAGCAATGAAAAACACTGGAGACAGACAAATTCAATCATTTGAACAAATCTTAAGGGCGTTCATCATATGTTATGTATCATGTTAATTTCCACGTCATACAAAAGACACACCTAGTTAAACAAAATGGATTGACTAGAAATAACAGCTCTCTGTTGTTGAATGGAGTTGTTCCACTGCTCCTCCCTGTTTTCGGGTGTGCTTTTCCACACATGAACTGACTTTAGCTAGCCCTCTGTTCTATCAGGGAGTCCATTTCAGGTTTCTAAGCCAGCAGAAAAAAAAAAAAAAAGAAAAAAAGAAAAGCACATGGCTTTTAGCAGCTGGAAGTGTTAAACACACTTACTGAAGAGCTGGATAAGCTCTGTAGCTTGCACAGAGGAATGTGTGAAGCATGGAAGGGAAAAGAAGCAGGAGGATTCCTTTTCATAATGAATAGCTTTGTTGCTTTATATAAATAAACGCCAGTGACTTTACAGTCAGTGGGTCACTATAATTACGTTGTGGAGATACACTAAAGTAAGAACTGGAGCAATGTGGAGACACACATAAATAGTTGCATAAATTCACTCATAAATAAATGTTTTTTGAATATAACTTTACTCTCGTGGCTTCCTCTTCGCCATCCTTTCTAGATGTTTTGATTATGTCAGTTTGGTCTGTAGTATGTTCTCTGCTCCTTGCCCTGTTACTGAATAGAATGTTGCTGGCTTGTACGGGTGCAAGGCCTCATATGGTGATGCTGGATTACGTCACCTAGCGGCGCTTTGCAGTACTCGAAGCAGAATGTCTAATGGACTGAACTCATGCGCTTCCTTCCACGTTTGGTTCACCAGCGGCTGGCTGACAGCTTAATTTTAATAGTGCGTTGTGCTTCAGTAAAGGGGTAGTCTGTTCCTTCTGACTGTGAAGCATATCATATGGTAATAGGAAAAAATATCTTTCATGAAAAACAATAATATTTTAGATTTAAAATTCAAATAGTACTTAATTTTAATTTAATCACCTTGACACATTGTAAGACACACACACACACAAAAAAGAAAGGATATTTGTTTAAAAAGCTTTGACCCATCTTATAGGAAAACTGTTCTAGATGGAAGAGATAGGTTGATGATATATCAAACAACTTTTCTTCATTTTAAGATATTTCTTTTCACTTTCTGCTTTCCTTTCTTCACTTAATTTGTTGTTTCCCATATTTACAACTGAGAAGGCTTGGTCCTGAAGAATGAGGAAGACTCCTATGGGGAAAAAAAAAAAAAAAGTAATAATTTATAAGACTGAAAGCATTGAATTCAGACTGCATTCTAATGTGTTTTATGAAGTAGAATTAAGATTGAATAATCGCAGTATGTTTTAACTTCTCAGCTCCTAGTAGATTGCTTAATATTTATAAATATTTTTTTCGTAAACAAAACAAAAAACCCACAATGTGGACTTGTGTCAAAGCTCACTATCAAAAAATAAATTCTGCTGACAGTAATAGGAACTGTAATCCCAAATTCTGAAGGGTGTTGTACTACAGAAAGAGGTGGCTTGCAGAAACAGAAGAGGATAGGAAAAACACTGAAGGCCCAAAATTCTTTCCTCCCAGCAATGGCTCTTGTCTTCTCATGTGTTTCATAAACATCATTCCTTTCTTCCCCTCATCCGTGCTTTTATGTAAAGCCACTCTCCTTTGGTTTGACACACCGTTTCTACTATCCTCTCCACCTCCGATTACAGCAGCTTCCTTCTCCCCGTGTTTACAGGGAAAGTGTCAGCAGGGGGAGCGCTGAGACCGCTGGAGGGGCTAATTCTGCCTAGAGCAAAGCCTTGGGAACCGTGGGGGGACTCCCTCCAGCCCTAATGCTCTTCGCTGACCTGAGCGGAAGCGTGCCTACGGCGAAAGGAAAGTGTTTTGGAGAATGCTGAAATTCAACAGGTCCTTTCTGGAGTGCCTGTGAAATCTGGGTTGGCAGTTCCGTGGGGTGTACACCTAGGACTTGTTAAAAATTGGAACAATTTTCACGAGAAAAAAAACCAGCTACACAGCTAATACTTCTATGCTGTGTATTAAAAGCTGGAAGAATTAGAACTCATTAATTAAATTGCTGTAGCATTTGTTTGGTATATTAAAAGCCCAACTAGTTAACCAAAACCTCCTCCAGATTAATCACAAACTGAGCTCTTTTAGGGTAGGTATGGAGTCAGGCTCCCCTCTTCTCTGGCCCCCCTCTCTCCCCCACACATACGTGTGTGGTGTATAAGTTATTAAACTGCTATTCTTCAGTGGAAAAAACCCCACATCCCAAAGTTAACAGAAAAATACCTGAAGATTGTAATTTTTGTTGGCAAAATGTGTTGGCAGTCTTGTGTGTTTGTGGTATTTTTGTGTATGTGTGTGTGGTTTTTTTTAAATCTGAGACCTACAATTTTCCTCTTTTTTGGATGTCTTTGGTGGAAGGTATGAGGGACTGTTAATTTTCAGCATTAGTGAGGTGTTTCATGTGCTCAAATCTTCATATAAAACTGTAGCTTTCTTTTTCATGTTTAGTAATAAAACTGACCTCTTGGCATCAGCAAAAGGAAAAAAGCTTTGTGTAGATGCTGGAACATGAATTTGAAGAATTGGCTTTAGTTTCAATTAAAAATGAATCTAAAAGTTTGTGGTATAGTATGTTGCTGCTGTGTTAGGGGTTTTTTGTTTGTTTGTTTGGATGTACAGACCATGACTGCTTATTGCTTTCCCACTGTCAGTTATGACAGTGCTGACAGGTAGTGTTACAGGCTAATTAGATTTACACGTGTCAGTGAGTCTTTGAAAAAGGGGGACATGAGCATATTTCCCACTAGCTAAATTTTGGCTCTTCTCTCTAGGGTAAATCTGTCATGGCTGTTTGTGTGTTGGAGAAAGTAAGTACAGCAAAAATATAAGCACTCTTTACTCAAACTGCAGTTCCAAAGATGTTTGTAAGTGTCCTTCCAATTTAGAGCAACTTCTGTTTCTCTTCCTTCATTACGCTGATACAGCTATTTTGCAGGTGCAAAATGAATCAGATCACAGAAGTAGTTTCATTGGGAGGGGGGAAGCAGAATTTTATGCCTGCCTTTTTGTTTCCTTAGGCAGGCTGGTTGTGTGGTCTGTTTAAAGCTCAGATACAGTGAGGCAGAAGTAGGAACAGGGAGTCATGGGAATTGCATAATGCTGGTCACAACAACATTGTTACCAAATATTGTTCCTTTTGTCTTATAAGTCTATTGCTTGCAGTGATAATGAAAAACTGCAATAAAATTAATGTAGCCTGACTTCTGAGAGGGCTTTTGTTGGTTTGTTTTTTATATTTTAGAATGCTTACATTTATCAGTATCTCCCAAAGTGTAAACTAAAGAAGAAATGATTAAGAAAAAAATTATATTGAAGTAGCAAAATATACTAAACAGCTGCAGGCTAGCTTTTCTCTACCAGCCCAAAACTTGACAGGATTACTTGAGAGTTCTGTTGGACCCCAGAGGCTTGTTTTGAAGTGGTGTTATCAGCACCATTGAATTTCTCTTGCAGCAATTCTTTGGAAAATCTAGTTTCTGCTTCAATTTGATTTGACTGAACAATTTGTGCTTCCTAGAGAACTGCTCCACAACTGCAAGTGACCTTACCTAATAGCTTACAATGCTGTTGCACTTACCTTTTGAGCTTCTGGTTGCACATTCCTGCTCCTTAACTCTTGCTAGGACTGACATGTTTTAGATTTTTCCTGTATTAGAGGGAGTCTTATTCATGCATAACCCACTATTATAACAGAAAACTGTGGATCAGGTTTCAGGATTTGTGTGTTGTGGTTTTCTATGGTGCTTTGTTCTTGTTTGGGTTTTTTTTTAACCTTTGCACTACAAAGTTAGTCACATATGTAAGAGTTTGAAAACTGTCATAGGCAGTGCAAATTCAGGAAGAAATTATCAAGGCGCAGGTAAAAGGGAATTGATGCATCACCCCTTCTATCCTTTTCACTGCTTTTAAGCTGTAAGGGATTACAGAATGAAACACCATAACAAATAGGATGTTTTAGTTGGCCAGAAATCTTTTAAACTGTAGGCATTGTAAATTAGATTAACTGCATTTTTATTCCTATTTATAAATAGTTTCCAATTTTAAACTGCTCCCAGTTGTCATTTCCTTGTACACCTACCTGCATGACCAGTGTTTTAAATTACCTTGAAGTATCACATATAAATACAAGCTGATGTTATCAGTTTGTGCATAAAATATATGCCAATTATCTAGTTCAAAATCAGTACAATATAGAAGCTTGAAACACATCTTGGTTCAGATAAGGTACAGGGGCAAAAAAATTCCAAAAGGGAAAAATCTGCTTCCCTTACCTGAATACAGAGGACCAATTTTCCAGCATGTGGAGTGTGACATGTCATTGTAATGCAAAATGCTGGTGTTTGGGTGTTTGTTCTAATGCAACCAAACTTCTTTTTTTTTTTTTTTTTTTTTTTTTTTTTTTTTTAAAATAAATCTTTATTTCCTTACAGAATTATAATGTTCTACTCATGTTTCTGCTGATAGAAAGGAAAAGACCCTATCTCTGAGCAGAGAAATTGGTCATGAAATTACTTTTAAAACCTAAGCTAGTGAATTTTGATAGATTTCTTTTTATATTAAAGGTAGATGTGCAGTGCTTTAGAACAGTAATCACCATCCTTCTCCAACTTGGTGCTTCTGTCTTTGTGCAACTGGTGTAGTGTCAGTGTTCATCACTGTCTTGCTTCATACCTGACAAGTTTTTTTTATTATACTTTAATAGACATTTTTCACTTTTTTTGTCTGCAGATAGAGGCAAGTTCATACTTTTCTCTATCCTGTGTCACATTTTTTCCCCATTTCTTAACAGATATGAGAAATGACAAACAGAATTAATCATGAGAGTATATTTATGCAAAAGAATTTTGTTAAAGCTTTCACTGCCCGTTTAACTCAGGCAGTGATACAAATTGCAATACAGTTGTTAAACGGTAAAATGCTTAATACTGATTTTCTTTGTATTACAATGTTCTTTGCATTTTTCCAGCCCTTCATTATACTCCACTGAGTATTTACTATTCAGTAATGTTGCATGTACCTTTGTATGTTATTTTCATGATACTGTTTTGTTAGTTCATGTTAACCCAATGTTTTCAGGATGTGAAAAAGATGTTCATAGCTAGGCTTCTGCCTTTCTATTTAAGACATACAGACTGGAATCGTTCAGTCCTTGCCTCCTAGGTTTACAGCTCACACTTAAAATAATTCTTTTTTATTTGTGATAATTAGTTTGGATCTTACTCTGTGCCATCAAAGTAAAAAAGGGAAAGATCTCCGCCTGCACCGTGTCTTTTATTCTCCCTTCAATCTTGTTCAGGGAGGTGTTTAAGCATAGAGTTGTGGTCTGTATTTGAGAAATTAAGCACAAACTAGACAGAGGTGGAAAAGCCTGCAGATAATCTGTGCTTCATTTCTCCAGATTTACTAGCTCTGCTCCCAATTTCTTTCCCAAGTTTTATCATTTGTATGTCATGTCGTTTCATCAATATATAAACCAACATGAAAGGACATGACATACAAATGATAAAACTTGGGAGTTTTATCGGGAGTTTTATCAGGAGCAGAGCTAGCAAATATATATATATATATATATACACTTCACTATGCTTATAAAGACTGGTGTGCTGGAGTTAATAAAAAAAGTGTGGAGTTTGAGAATACTTAGACGTATGTTAAGGTTTGTAAAGTTTTGACCTCAACATGAAAGTTGGAATCAGTACTCAGTAAGTGAGAAGTAGATTTGCTCTTTTCAATGGATTTTAAAATCAGAAAGAACTCCAAAACCCCAAAACATAAAAAACCTAAAACAATGAGGTGCTTGTTTATTAGTTCATATACACCTGGTACCCCAAGATTTTGTCAATAAAGTGAAATGATTCCGATAACATAGTGAATGGATGTAATGTTGTATTTCATGTTTGATTTTAGGTACCTGTTGTGGTTTAAGCCCAGCCGGTAACTCAGAATCATGCAGCTGCTTGCTCGTTCTAAGTTTATTTTTATAAAAACCACTAAATTTTAAATTAACAGAAAAAAAGATACCAAATGTTAAAATTCTCTTGTTGACATACTTGTACTCTTTCAGCTCAATCTTGCTGGCTACCTTGCTATTACCATGTTTGATATGATTGATCTTTGGCTTGGTATTTTTATTGATTTCACTCCAAACTCAAACACTTTGTTTTCTTCTCTTTTTTGGTTATAGCTTAAATGACATTATTTTTCCTATTAGCTTTTAATTTACACTGTATACTTTGTGTCTTTAAAAAAATCCCCAAACCCACCACCATCACCAAAAAACATCATTTGTAGGCTTGAGGCATAGGGCTCTGGGAATTGTTATAGGCTAAATTATACAAGAGATATATTAAAGGTAAAATATTTATTTATTTGTTTATTTATGTGTGTTTGTGTGAAAACTGGAACTTGAGAAACTGTAAGTTATATGGGAGTTAGTATTTTGTTATTTTGTTTGGGTTTTTTTTATATGCTTTTTTGACTTTTATGTGCAAGAATTCTAGAGGTTTCTCTTAAATTTAATGACAGTTACGAGATTTCATGTGTTGAGTTTGGTTTTCGCTTTTTTTATGCCCCAAAATCTTTCCCTTCTTTCACAAGTGAATTAAGTAATGCGTTGTTTCTGTACTTCCATCCCTTTTACTATAGCTTTGATATGAAATCAGTGAATAAAGATACAGTTGTGGATGCAATTTTTTTATTTTTTTTTTAGTTTAAGAAAAAAAGTGACATGCAAATAGAATAGTTTTCTGATACTATTATGTTACAAATAAAACAGTAACTTCTAAAATATTCATTTAGGCTTGAATAGTGTAACATAACCATTGAGTAAAATGACTTGTAATGCACAGAGGTTTGCTTTTTCTAAGCACATAGCTTTGCATGACTTGTTAGAATTTGTAATGCAGGGCAACACAAACTTTCTGTCTGTGACTAAAATATTAGTTTCTTATTTGGTTTGCTGTATGTACATTGTTTCATAGTAGTAATATTTTTCCCCAGCATTGATGTGATACATTGCTGTTTAGAGTAAATAAAAGTATTCTGACAGAAACATTGTGTGCTTAATGACTTTTTTTATTCTGAACAAAAAAAGCCAAGAGAACTTCTACACTTCCGCTGCCAAGATACCTGTGGGTGAAAGAAGAAAAAAAAAATAGTGTGTTCATTGTTTGATTTACTGTTAACTGTCTGATTTTTACAAGAGAGGAATTTGTAATTCCACAAGTGCAGGCATCACATAAAAGTTACTTGGGATCTTAAAGGATCAAGTCCTAAAAATAAATAGTACCTTGCAGACAGCTCGCTTCAGAACATGTGCATTACTGGGCTTCACACATCTGAGTCATACTGAATTCAGTAAAGATTTACTCTCAGTAACTGAGATAAGTCCAAAGAGTAGCATTTTTGCAGTTTGTGGGACTACATTCCCATTATTTTAAATTAGAGGCTTATGGGACTAAGGAATACAGAAGTAGCTTCTTAGCAGTGCTTATATTTTAGACGGAACATTAAACCAAGCCATGTATTAAATACTGTAGTTGAATAAATGCTTAAAATATTATTCTTATTAATCTTACCAGATTTTTAGTATAAAACCAACATTCAACCACTATATCCGGGTAAAAACCACCAGTATCTCGTATTGCGGTTTTTGACAGTTGAGTGAGATTTTCATAAATTAACCTTTCATTTCTTCATAAATCTGTTTTCTCTATACATTCTCTAGTTGCCATTGCAATGCTGTTTCAAATGAATGGTGAAGTACTTCAGTTGCCCCATTTTCCCATGCCGTATACCTCTTTAGATCAAATTCTCAAAGAAGTATATGCATAGGAAAAAGGAACAACGAGCCAGACTGTGGTCATCTCCACTTGTGGCAAGAATGAACCTGGAATATAAATGTATAGATTAAGGAGAATAAAAATACATTATATTCTTTATACAATGCTTTTTTCTTTTGAACTGTAAGACTGTTAAAAACTAGTGCAGGTTAGAACACAGGTTAAAGCATAAGAATACCAACATTAATGACTAGGATTCAGTAAAGACTTAACAGTATTTAATACATAAAAAATTTATCAGTGCAATCTATTTTTTTAAATACATTAAAAAAAAATGTAGAGTTCTTAGGAAAAATGAAGAGTCAGCTCTGTAGAACTGACCTGAAGATAAATTACAGTCAGTATTGAAATCCTTTTTTCAGAGGATTGCACAGTATTCAAGGCTTTTTTTATTTAAGAGCTATGAAAATACCTATTTGAATTACTGAGCAAGTGCATGAGAAAGAGAGAGACAGAGAGAAAAAAGGTTTAGGAATTACAAAATACTGTAAAATAATTTCTACAAATAAAAGGACTTACCTGGTTAGCTGTCTGATTCTTGAACTGCAAAAACTTCGTTTTCTTGAGAATTTATGCTTTGCTCAAGACCTTGAAGTAGTATGAACAATACAGTGTAACTGTTTTAATAAGTGATAATCAGTTTGCCCCTTGCCAAGGTCTTTGCTGCACCTGCAGATTAGGCCACATAAAAAGCGCTGCTTCGTAAAACTGCTGAAAATGTTAAAAGTATCATTCATATGTTGGGGGAGGTAGAAATGGGAGCACAATGGAAGACAGGCCTGATAGGGCTAATGAAGTTATGTCTTGAAATGTGTGCTGAGAATGAGAATTTATCGTCTGTGTTTTCTTTCACATACGTCAGTGGTGTTTGGAAAATGTAAATCTGGGACTTCTTATTCTCAGACCCTGTGCTGTTTTCTGTCTACCCCCCTGTCTTCCCCAGCACACTGTTTTTGAGAATCTCTATCATGTCCTTCACTGTAATTACGACTTTACTGGGGAGATATCAAGGTCTGTGTACAAGGCTTTCCTTTGCTTATCCAGGCACCAGTGAGGCTCCCTCCTGGATGCCAAGGCTGGGAGACATGTTTCACCATATTTAATCTTATTTGCTAACAACTTCTTTAACCATTTGCTTTCAAGTTGCTGTCTTTCTTTTAGGACCCTTATTTTGCTATAAAACTTGATGTCTTGTGTAAAGAGTATCTATTTAATGTATCAAAAGCCTTGGAGTGATCAGCCAAAAGTGTTTGGAATTAGTTCAAATTCATTCAGACAACTACTGTGTCACAAATAGTCACACTACTAATTGTTATGTGATGTTGTTTATTCATAAGTTTGGGCACTGTTGAAATTCATTAAGTGCACTTTTTCACTGTCAAGATTTGTCAAAGTTTCCTTAATTTCCTAATTTTCATTTTGTAACCTCAGATTCAGTTTGCTCCTTCCTGTCATAATAGTCATTGCATTCTGAACAAGTCAGTGACTTGAAATAAAAAGGTTTCTGGTTTTAGATTAGGATGATTCTTTCCTTAGATTTTTACAAAAGATACAATTCATTCTTCCAGTTTTTCATCAGAGAGCTTCTGTGCTTTTGGCCTGAAGCCATCCTAGTTGTGTCCTGAAGCGAGGACTGTATGTTTTGTGATTTATAATATGTAATGCTTACTTCAGCTGTGCTGGGCTTTTTGCCTTCAATCAGACAGTTATGTCACCTGGAAAGAGAAAACCTGGACTGCACTAAAACAAAGACTGGTCAGAGCAGTACTGGACAGCTCTTGACATAACAGACATGCTAAAGGAATTGTCAGATTTGGTTTTGGTATATGTTCTTTTGACAAATAGCTGTATGGGGGGGTGGAGCAGGAGGGAGGGAAGTGTGGTATTTTTTGTTTGTTTGTTTTTCCTCAAGGGAATTCAACATTAAATTACTGGATTAGCAGCTGGGATATAGGCACTGTTTATGCTTTAGTCTTGAGTCCTAGATAGGTCATCTAATGCAGGGTGAAACCACCACCAAACTTGGGAATGGTACGTTTTGACATTAGATGGTGTGTGAAGCTTTGGCTAAGGGCTATATCCACAGAAGACCTTAATGACATCTGAAGTTGTTTGTGAGGCTTCCATCTTTATGAACACGAGCAGCTGTTCATATAAGTGTTCTCACTGAGAAGAATAAGATTGCTTGCTTGTGTGTGAAGGAACAGCCACTTGATTTTTGTGGTTTATAATTGGTATTGCTGATCATGGCTGTTACCTGCTGGGTTTTGTGTGTTGTTGTTGGGCTTCTTCTGTGTGTGTGTTTTATTTTTTTATATTTTTTTTATTTTTTTTTATTATGACACATACAGCTTTGTATAGATTTCTTATTTTTCAATGTTTCTGCCTATGTGAGAAATTTTAGTTGGAAAGCATCTATGGTGGTCATCTAGTCCAACTGCCCAATCAGGGCTGACCAAGTTAATGCATTTAACTTATGAGAGAGGTTGAAGTGTATTGGAAAAAGCCCCACTTAAAACACCACATGTGCTTCCCCTAAGAATAAATAAAGTTCTGAGTTGTTAAGAGAACAAAACAAAACAACCCCACCAACCAAAAAGAAACCACCCAAACCAACCCCACCAGCCAACAACAAAAAAAACCCCAAACAATCAAGCACCTCTGCTCCCCCAAGAAACCCCAAAGAGAAACCCAAACTAATAAACCCAGAAAACCCTTACCAGCTTCCCTCTCAAGCCCCCTCTGAACCCCACACAGGAAAAAAAAATCAGCTATTACCAAGAGATGGTTCACTCACTTACTGCCCTCAAAGAGACAGGATCCTGATAATATCTTTTAAATAGTCTAATGCTGTAAATAGCTGCAGAGGTGGAAAACCAATGATCCTTCGGTTTGTATGTGAACCTTCTGTGTTGTTTATTTTTTTTGTTCTACTTTGCAATGAACCTGGATGACATTGCATGTGGGGCAATGTTGGTTGTTGCAAATATTTGGCAGACTCCTTTCTGTATTCTTACACAGCTCCAAAGGTGGGTGATTGTAGGATTGAGAGTGCTCTCATTAAAGTCAGTGGTCAACCTCCTTTTAGGTTCAGCGTGTACTTGGGCAAACGTGCAAGCAGATTCTTACACTGAACAGCCTGGACAAAATACCATGCACTTTTTCCATTCAAACCTCAGCAAAATTCTATGTGGTGTATTATACACTATTGTTTAAGTGGAGCTAACAATTAGTTTTACTTACTGGAAGTGACGTTTTAAAAGAATGCTTGCTGTTCTTTTGGTTATAGAATACAAACATATATATATATATATGCATTTGTCAAGGCTAATAAATCTAGAAAAAAAAAAAGCCATCCCAGTGTTCTTGGTGCTATTAATTTATTGATCATTACCTCGGGGACGAGGAAAAGTTTAGCATTTTTAAACTGGGACTTAGAACCTAACCACCCAAGTAAAGAATATTCTTAATTGTGTGTAGCTGCCACTCTTTAAGTGGTCTGTTTGAACAGTCCTTTTCTTATGTGAAGGCTATTCTGAATTGCTCATCTAAAACAAACACTTGTAACCTGTCCTTCCATGAATGATTGTTACAGGGTAGATGCAGGCAGAAGGGAAAGCTAAATGGGCTGTAACATACCGACATGAGAGAAAGCCCTAGATTTATCTTCCATCAGCCACATGATTTATAATGCTTGAATTGTGGCTTTGAAACAAAATAGGTTGGAATGCAATTTATTGGACTTGTATGGCCACTTTTCCACTTTTTTTCCACTTGGAAAAATGTGATTAGGCTGGAGGCTTAGTTTTTAGTATTTGAAGATGTAGTAGCAGTTCGGGTGTCTCTCTCAAACTACTGTTAATAAGCAAATTAAACACAAATTTTTAGAACAGTATTCCTCAAAAAAACTCGGGATGTGACAGGCTGGGCCCTTTGTAATGAAGTTCTTAAATGTTTCAAATGGTATTTGTTAGACCTACCATAGCATCTGAATTAAAATCTGAATTCATAGTTGCACATTTTGTATAATATCCAGAAGGAAGAAGATCAGAAATGCAGGTGTATTTTTGTTTTTTTTTTTTTTTTTTTTAATGCGATTTACTCTTTATATTCTAAATACAAAATAGGATCTGTCAGCCCATGGTGGTGACTTTCTCAGTTAAGCACAGACACATATGATTTCTCCTTTATTGTAAGTTTCATACTTTTTTTAAAAAAATATTTCCTTGAGCCAGTGTGCCTTTTCTGATTAGCAACAGGATGATCATAGGTACACTTTCAGACAGTTGACATGTAAGGGTGTTCGGTATCCATAACGAATCTGGCATTCTTGATAAACATATGGTTAGTACATGTATGTTTATATAGGTATATACGTGTCATTTCAGTTATTTTCTGTCTTTTTACTATGCTAAGCAGCTATGAATTAATATAATTAATATACACATTCTGAAGATAGCTTTAAAAACATTATGAAGAATTGTTGCCATATGCAGAAAGTGCTTTGGGTTACAGTGGCTTAAGTCTGGGAGGGGTTAGGACTAATGTATAGACACTTTGTGATGTTGGCATGTGATGACTTTTCCTGTTCTAAGAAATATTTTGATTTCTATTTTCACTTTGTGAGTGCCTGAGAGACACATTCCTTCTTAAATGTCAGATATAGCTTTAATATTTCTTAATATATTGCCCTGTGGAAAGTAAAATACCTGGTATCAGGTACAGAAACATTACTTAGAAGCAGGCCGTCTTTTTTGCGTTTCTCTTTTCTACTGTACGAAACGGGAGCTGCTTTTTTTTTGCTTTCAAGGCCTTTGTACACAGTCAGTATTTGTATCACTCTCATTTACTACTGAGAAGTTGATTCATGCCTCTGACTGACCAAAAATGACAGTATTTATTATTATGTTTCCAAACTAGAATCTTTGGCTTTCTGCCACATGACATGGTTTTGCTTATACATTTACAAAGTCTTTTTAAACAGCTTTCTAGAAATCTGTGGTTAAAATTCACCTTTTGCCATGGTACCTTCAAGAACTATTTTAATAGCTAGGTTGCTGTAGGTTGATCATACTGCTCATCGTATTTACTAATTTGTCAGCACTAATTTTTAAGACTAATTGTCTCATTGTTTTCACCTGCTTCCTGTCTTCTGTTTTGTACTTAGCTGTATACAGTAAGAATTTCATTTTTTCATTTAGTAATGTGCTTAGTAGAATCCAGCATGGTCTTTCTAATGATGAACTCCTTTCAATAAAACTACAACCTTACATTGCCCTGTGTGATTCACCAAACAAAAATCAACACACAGTTTCTTAACAGATGGTCACTGGAGCTGCCAAAGACTTTACAGACAAAACTGCTGAATTTAAATAATGACCCTGTCAGGTTATAAGTTTTTAACTTCTTATTCTGTGACAGAACGTATTTACCTGGACAAACATGTAATTAAATTACTATTATTTGTAGCATTTGAGGTAAACTTTGTAATGGAAAACATAGTATTTATATGTAATGTTAGGCTGTTTTGAATGTGTCATATAGTAACATTATACCTAGGTTCATTTTTTTATGAATGTAAAATATTAGTGTTTCGATAAGAGCAGGACCTGTGCCAGTTCATTTCAGGAAAATACACTGAATGCATACAAGCAGGTGGCGAGTGATCCTTCAAAAAAAAAAAAAAAACAAAAAAAAAACCAACCAAAAACTTTGCATAAAATCCTCTTATATAAGCAAAAGAGAATAAACTTTCTTTGCTTACAAATGTCAAGTCTTGATTGTGTAACATTCTATTATTCTGGGTTCTTCTAAATTAAATTGCCTTAAAATGAAGGTTTGTGAACTGTGCACAGCTAGTTGAAGTATAAATATTAAAAATACGTTAGTGACATGAACGGTAATGGTCAAAGATGTTGAAAGAAAGCTTGCATATTTTATGTCTGAAAGAATGAATCTGGCAAGTATTTTAACTAGTAAAAGAATGCAAGATACAGTATTTGGCCTTCAAGACTGGTTTTCTGGGCCAAATAGGGTGAATAAAGTTAGTTGTATGCAAACTGCAGGAAAAAGCCTTTAAACTAAACTGGAACCAACTCATATTCAGAGATCTGATTCAGTGTTCACTGAAGTTGGTGAAAGATTCCCAGTGAAAACACTGGACTTTACAGGAATCTCAAAATCTTCATTATTTTTTTCCCAGTTTGTCTGAATAATATATGAAGTGCCAGTATTTAACAAATCAAAGCTGATCTCATCTTGACTATACAGACATCTTAGAAACTAGGCACAGCTAATGGAGTTTTTTATTCTTAAACTAAGGTTTCCATCTGGAATCCTAGAACAGTTAGGGCTGGAATCACCTAGTTCCAACCCCCCTGCCATGGGCAGGAACACCTCATTAAACCGTGTCACCCAAGGCTCCATCCAGCCTGTCCTTGAACACTGCCAGGGATGGAGAATTCACAGGTTCCTTGGGCAGCCCATCCAGTGCCTCACCACCCTCACAGTAAAGAACTTCCTCCTTATATCTAACCTAAACTTCCCCTGTTTAAGCTTGAATCCATTACCCCTTGTTCTGTCACTACAGTTCCTGACGAAGAGTCCCTCTTCAGCATCCTTGGAAGCCCTCTTCAGATACTGGAAGGCTGCTATAAGGTCTCCATGTAGCCGTCTCTTCTCTGATTATTTTCAAGTTCCTTTCGACATATATTAACCAATACAAGCTTTTTTTGAAACTACCCAAAGAGAAGTTTTTCTACCTCTCAATTTCCCCCTTCTTTGAAAGCATGCTTACTTATGTGTTTGTGTGGGTGATTTATGGGCAGAACTTGAACACATACAGTTGTACTTTTCACTTACATGGTGCAAAGCTATCTTAAACTGCAGGTTGCTCTGGCATACCAGGGCAACAAGTTCAGCTTTCTTAAAGGAAAAATAAAAATAATTTGGTTTGATTTTGCACATTAGGGCAGTATAAATTTGAACTGCTATTGAAGTATTGGTGCTGTCCACTCTCTGCCTTCCAAATGGTATGTCTGAACTAAAATGTTGTACTTCATTATTCATGTGTTAAGTGATACCTTTCAAGCATATAAAGTTTGCAAGATGCTTTTGCATGCAACTATTTTCCCCAGAGTATCAGTGAGGAAACGCTGATACTGAAATAGGCTAAACAGCTCAGTAGCTGACGATTCCCTTGTATTCTCAGTAGGACAAACAACTTGTTCCACAGTTCCCTAGAAAAGATTGTTGAGCCTATTGTAATATTATGACTGGGGTGATAAGCTTCCTCAAGCCTCTCTATCTCTACCAAATATGTACAGTGGAATGAGTGCTCTTACAAAATGGCTTTGCATTACTAGCTTCACATAATTGTAAGTCCCTGCAGACTCATTGACTTCAAGGAAAAAAAACCCCATCATATTTAAAGCTGAGAATCAATAAAAGTGTTTGAAACATTGGGAGCTTGTATTTCACTAGAGAGGAACATGTGTGAACAGTTTTTAATACTCTTCTCAGTTTCTCTTTGCAGGTGACTTTGCTGCCTTCATTCACTGTGCTTCATTAGTACACCAATTGAAGTACAAATGGATTCAGCATAGTACTCAGCAATCTAGCATATTCAGAGTTAAACCTCAGTATTCACGTTTGTGAAAATCTAGAGAGAGATCCTGGGTGAAGGAAATCTTTAACTGGGTCAGTTATAAATCTTTCTGAAGATTCAGTTATTTGACATCAGCTGAGACGGTTTTATCAGGTCATTGCTAACTCTGCTTTCTATCTGAATCTCTGACATATGTTTCTGTTGCTTGTATTGTGCTGGCTCTGGCTTTTGCTGTACATCTCTATAACCTAGCTCAACTCACTAGCTAGTTTTCAGTGAAAGATTAACAAAAAGTAGCTTTCAGCCATATTAGCAAGGTGTAGGGAAAAAGAAGTGGAAATAAGGACTCCCTTTTTTAATAAAAGTGAGATCAGCTGGTCTGACTGCAGAACCACAGCTTCAAAGTATAGATACCCAGAATAATAGTAATTTTAATGTGCCTTGTCTCAGGATGGTGTAACTGGTAACTGTGCAATCCCCAAAGACTGGGTTTTGTCTCTATTCCAATTGAAATGGAGTAAGTAATGTGTACTAAACAGCATAGTGAAATCAAAAGCTTTGTTATTATTTCGTTTCTCTATCATTGTTGTAGCACTATGTCAGTCTATCAGCCAAAGGCCTTTTGTTAATATAAAACATTAGCAGTGTGGATCAGCTTTGTTGTTTTTTTGCCTCAGCTCTTACTAGAGGTAATGCAATAGTTACTTATAGATTACACATTATTATTTTAATTGGATATTTTTCATTTTTAAAGAATGTATTTCAGATGTATGTGGAAAAATACGCAAGTGTTAATAAAATGTAAGGATGTCATACACCTGTATATA
>JBCJKH010076467.1:0-12666 GCA_039877255.1 Loriculus beryllinus | reverse complement strand
CCTGCGTATAGTGTATAGATCATATTTTGTTGAATTTTTTTTGTCGATAATGCTTTAGAAATCATAGTTAGGGTTGATGACTGTGAGAAGGAGGGCTTTCTTCTAATATTCAGAAGCTTTATTGGAGTCCTTCCAGCCATTTCTGAGTCTTATATGACTAGCTAAGAGCTTGATATGTATTTTAGCTCAGGAGAAATCTGTGATGTCCAAGTCTTGTCTGCTTCATCATAGAAGCTCTTTAATATTCAAAAAAAACCCAAGGCAACAGTCAACTGTGTTTCATTGCCAAAAGATAATAGCAATACTGACCCTCCTGAGGTCAGAACAATGAAAATAATTTCCCAGGTCCTTAGAAAGCACTATATTGCATATATTCATATCTTCTTAGCAGATTTATGCTTTATTCTCCAGTAGGTCAAGTTCTCAAGGTCTTCTGCTATTAGACCGAGAAAAGGCACTTGCACCACTTGCCTGCTTCTTATAGCTATTATTCATTATTCATTAAATTCTCCATCTCAGTGTATGCTAGGTGTTTCTGAGTCAGACAGAGAGATGAGGGACCCAGTTGTGATGTTAATATCCCTAGTTTTATAATTGCATCTCCCTCTGATTTCCAGAGGTGTAAGGAAGAACAGAGTCAGGACTTTGGACCTTGGACCGAGTATGCTTACACTAAAAATATGCAAGTTACAGAAAAAGGAAATGATTGCAACAAAGAACAAGTGATTGAGTACTACTGTGTAACTTATTTATCTTGACTCCCATTTTTTATAAGTATGCATCTGTTTACACTCTTTAAGAGGAAGATCAAAGTTCACAGAGACTTTTACAGAGACTTTTTATTACCCTGGGAAATTTTTTTTTTTTTTTCTAAGAAAGCATGGTTTATTATATCCCTTAAATGAAACAAAACCAAATCTGTCTCTCTCTCCACTTTTGCATGCAAGATGTATGATACTTAGTAAAAGTTATTCTGTTATGTCTCAAAATTTCTCTTAGAGCACTAATTCATCCTGAAATCAACCCTCTGAGTTTTTCTGCATTAAAATTCATTAGGATATTTGCAGAGATTATATTCTGCTGTGTCTATTTTGGTCCTGCAGATTAGTGGGTTAATCACATTTCTATTGTCCTTCAACTTTATTGATTCTGCTGGAAACCATAGACTAGGATAAAAAGTGCTATTTTCCATTTATTTGATGTGTCAATATTCAGCTGAGGAACCTTGGGAAGTTGTCAGAGGCAAGAATTCTATAAACTGCAATAGCTTGCTACAGAAGACATTTTATTTATTTTAACTTCTCCACCTCCATTCCTCTTTGGCATTTAATATGCATATATATAAAGTGTTGCTGCTACTTTCCAGTTTGAGTTTAGAGTTCTTTGTTTTTATATGAAATTGTTCTGTTACATTTCCGTAGTATGTCAAAGCAAAATCAAGCTTGCTGTAACTCTTCAGGCTTTACACATCTCTGCTTTTCTTTTGTTACTATGCAAGCTGATTGTCACCTATTATCTCTGCTTCACCAATGTTCGCAAAATTATATTCTCCTTTTATATAGCTCTGATAGAGTATTAGAGTTATCTCATGCAATGATTTGGCTGACCCAAAAATCAGTTCTTTTAAATTGTATTCCTTGTTTTTTTAGTATGTTGTGGATTTGCACAAAAATGATCTAGTGTCATTCATTTTCCTGAGTGTTCAGCTGGTGATACCTCAAAGCAGAAACTGTTCATAACTTTGTGCAGAATCATTGGCTTAAACAACTAGGTAAAATAATCCTTTTAGGTAACCAGATTTATGACTTCCTCTCAGTTTCCTTGTTTTTAGTTCTTGTTCTGAACAAAGCTTCCATAGTCACTTCCCAGTGGATATCTTCCATCTATTGAGCTACCTGATTCTCATTCTAGTCTTCATCATTATATAGACTCCATTTTCTTTCTCATCTGCATTCTTTTCTTCATTAGCTTACACCTTTTTCTGCTTACAGACTTAATATAGTTTCCAAGTACTGGCCAACATATTTTTTCACAAAAATGTGTGCATTATTTGCTGATGTTGATGCTGATGCCTTTTCATATGTAATTCATATGATTCATACTTAAAAGGCTTCTTCCATTGAGGATTTACAACAGAAGTGCTGTCAGCCCCTAGCTTTCACTTGCATCGTACTCTGGTTAAAAATATATTGGTGGTGGGAAAATTATGATGGAAGTGAATTAATCACAAGTTATAAATTTTAACCTGTGAATACTGAAGGACTGAAAAGCAATGGGCATCTGTCAGATCTGTTTAGCTCTTTATCATCTGTCCTTTTGCAAAGTTCAGGGGGTATGAGGAAACAATACATAATTTCTTCATCACTGTAGAAGTATCTCATGAGGAGATCCTATACACACAGCTTACTCTTTGATTCACCAACAGATGAAAAAAGGTTAATATACTGAGTATGAAGACATTAGTGGAAAGGGAAGAACTATATGAACTCTATGATGCCAGGGAACTTCTTTGTTTTTAAATGTTATTCACATAAGATATATTGATTTTGTATATGTCACAGAACACAATAGATTTCCAGTCAGTTTTAATAGACAATCTCCTTTTTGGGGAATTTGAAATAAAGATCCCAGCCAACACATTTCTCCTGCCTTATCCTACACATACATAACGCTGTATTGTCCTCCTGCCTTTCTAAATAAAAAATACAAATAAGGGTTTTTAAGGTGGAATTAGAAACCGTCCTCTCTATACTTGACCCATTTTTATTCCTTTTCCCCTAATAATTCTCCCAATGAGTTTTATTTTTCCTGGATCATAAGAGGTGAGACATGGTTTTCCAGCCCCAGGTTCAAACCTTATACTAACATTTGAAGCAGAGGAACCTTTTTTTAGGACTGAAAGCATCATTAGGAGATATGACAGAGTTATCATTCAGCTCAGAAACATCAAAGGGAATTCTGCTACATGAAATAGCACTTTATCATGTAGTAGTACTTCATCAGGGACTGTAGCAATAGGACAAGTGGAAATGGGTTCAAACTTAAACAAGGGAGGTTTAGATTGGATATGAGGAAGAAATTCTTTCCTGTGAGGGTGGTGAGGCACTGGAATGGGTTGCCCATGGAAGTTGTGAGTGCTCCATCCCTGGCAGTGTTCAAGGCCGGGTTGGATGAAGCCTTGGGTGGCATGGTTTAGTGTGAGGTGTCCCTGCTTATGGCAAGGGGTTTAGAAGCTAGGTGATCTTAAGGTCCTTTCCAACCCTAACTGCTCTATGATTCTATGATTCTAATTTATTTTCTGGATGTATACCTCATTGTAAATTAGTTTATCAGGTTGTTTACTACTTGTTACCCAATAGGTGTTTGGTTCCGGTTCCACCGACTGAACCTTGGTTTCACTTCTGGCAGCTGATATTTTACTTCTTCTCAGCCCTTTCTTCTTCTAATAGAAGCATGGAGCTTCATTAAATGTTATCAAAGGCTGTTATTATGAGTTGGTTTCTTCACCTCTTTGTCTTCCAGCTGCCTTGGTAAAAGCTGTGGTAGAGTTGAGTGTGTTTGTACCACTTGACCAGGATGGATTCCAAAGACCACAAGTGGTGTCGTAGATGCTCTGCAGATAGAGGGGGTTGTATTTGTCTCCTTCAGCTAAACCTGTGACAAAGAATCTGTCAGTCGTGGCAGGCACTGCTTGTTGGAGGAGCTTCAGAAAGACATTATTTTTCAGGTCTAGCGTGGCTGCTGGTAGTTGATCTGCGGATGAGAGGGAGTTGCCTTTCACCATGCAGATTGCTTCCTTAGCACGTTATCTCTCTTCCTGACTCTCAAGGGCCCTAGGGACAGCTTTTCACAGACTCTGTGATGTGGCTGGTTTCTAGAAGGAAATTAGGTCAGTATGTTCCCATTTGCTGGCATAATAACCATCAGGAGACATAAAAAAATTATGACTCAGGAAGAAATGAAATTATCTTCTTCAACCTTTTATTTTTCCTAAAAACATAGAATTCAGTGGTTTATTTAAAAAATAATTTACAAAGTCAGTACAAATTGGGTTACGCACCTAAATGTGTAGAAGTTGTCTCCTTCCTATAACCCTTGGGTGGTATAGCTCAAATGTTGAACTGCCATCTGAATATCCATGCTTGTATAATTAAAATATAACCTTTTTTATCCACCCTGCAGTAGCTTCATTTCTATACGTTTCCTGCAATAATTTCATAAAATGCATCTGTGTTATAAAAATGTGTTGTTTCAATGCAATACTTTGATTTCTGGCCAGTATGTCAGATGACGAACAAGAGAGCGGATGTGATACGGTAGATGGTTCCCCGACTTCAGACTCGTCAGGACATGACAGCCCATTTGTGGAAAATGGCTTCATAGCTAATACCAACAAAAATAAAGACACGAGAGCATCTGTTAAGCCTGAAAGCAAATCGGCTGTTCGCACAGTAGTGGTACCACCAATGAGACTTCAAAACAGGTTACACCTTGATGAACAGATGGTGAATACAGGTAAGTTAGTCCAGGTGTGGTTTTTTTCTTTCTAGACCAGTAGATAAGAATAGAAATTTGAACATTTATTCAATAGCCATATATGTGGAGATTTTGATCTACTCATCTATCTGGTAATCTGTAATAAACACTTCTAAATTGTGTTTTGACTTTAATTAGCATATCATTTTATGCTGTATGCTGAAGCAAATGAAACTTTCTCTAACTTTTGTTAAAAAACATTAGTGACAACAAAACCATAACATTGTTCATTTTATATCTTGGAAGATGCTCCATGCCAGCCACTGAAAAAGGGTCGATCTGTCCTGGGAAGGATAAACCATTCTTCTATTGTAGGAAACCGTCAGCAAAAACTAGCATCAGCGTTCCATCAGCAACAGGTGAACTTCAGTCAGGTACGTGTATTTACTTTTAAGAAGTACTTTTTCTGTCTTGAGGATCCAAACATGCTGAATGCTTACAATTTCAATTGCTGTCAATGGCAACTGCAGGTTTTCAACAGCTTGATTACAGAAGTGTTCAAATCTTGAAAAATGGATTTCAACTTACTGGGCAAGTCATAAGTATCTTTCATTTTTGGTCATTATCTTAAAGCAGCTGACTTTATTTTTTAAAATGATAGCAAAGCTACACTGGGAAAATTAGCAATGCCTATATAAAATGAAAGCATGAGACAAAGTGAAAAATATTTTAATATGCTTTTCTCCTATATGCAAATGTTAAAATGCCCAATAGTGCACGTTTGGAAACAGCAGCTCTGTTCACTCTTGTTCTATTAGTAGTGTGCATGAGAATGCTTGTAGTTTGAGTATCCAGAGATAGGATAGAGCTTAGCTAACCTGACTATTTCTTAACTTTACTGCCAGGTAGTGAAGCTGTGGAGGGGGGTTGGAGGGGAGAAAGAGATTGTGATTGTAGCTCAATCCAATTTTGGAAGATAGCCAAATTAATTTAAAGCTACTTTTATCATTTCCCAGCAACATAGTAAATGTGTCTGCTATGGCCGAGAACTGAGGTTTAAGTAGCTTTTAATTAATTAATTTTGAACTGTAGCTGCACCGAGCTTTTGTTTAGGTATCTGGAGGTACATTTAATATAAGAGCAGTACCTGTTTGTCAAAGCCTTACAGAGTAACTGTGAATATGAAATTGTAAGTTAAATACTAAAAGCAAGCATGCTATAGGGAGATAAGAGGATTTACCAATAATAACTTGAATAGTTTAGACTGAAGGAAACATTTGGGTGGGTGACATGATCTCCCCTTTTGTGTGATAATGCAGAAGGATTGGTTTAATTAATTCTAAGCAAACTTTAATGTGATCAGCATAGTATTAATTTTTAATCTCTTCAATGACAGCAGCTCCTCAGCCTCTTGGCAGAAAGCATAGAACGATATTTTCATTACAGAAATTTATGCTGATCCTTCTTTGGTAGATGCCCTGTGTAGTTTGAAGCCTGCAGCATTTAAAGGGAGTAATTGATTTTTAGTCTTTCTCTTTGTAACTGTTACTGATTGTCACATCTTCCTGTGATCACAGCCCTAGACTTCTGTTTGCCTAGTTGTCTCAGATGTTTTCAATCCGTTTATTATTTTTTCTGCTCTCCTCTAAAATTTCTCTCCTATTTGTCCTCTTTGTGCCTCATTATGGTGCCCAAACTGAATGCAGCACTTCCAATTGATGCCAAGCCAGTGCTGAGTAGAGTGGAATAAGCACCTTGCTCATGTGATACATGGTATTTCTGTTAAAACAGCCCAGCATGGCATTTTATCTTTCTTTTTTCTTCTCTTTTTTTTTTTTTTCTTGCAAGAGCATTACAATAACTTGTGTTCTGTTCACCATCTCTTATTGTCAGATTTCGTCTGTGCTACTATCTAAATAGCTAATAAATTTTATTTTTGTTTGTTTAAGCATTTAATTATTCCTGTCTCTATTTTTTTTCTTGATTTTAAGTTAATTAGTTTTAGTGCATTCTTCAGTTTTTTCAAGCTTTCTTTATACTTAGAAACATTAACACCTGCTCGTTTCTGTGTGTGGACAGGTTCAGCACTTTGGATCTGGGCCGCAGGAGTGGAACGGGAACTACGGTCATTGGAGGCAGCAGGCTTACGTCCCGGCCAGTGTTGCAGGCCACGCGTTCTCCCTTCCTCAGGGAAGTCCGAACCACGCTGCCGTGCATGCTCACCTCTCTGGAGGTCCCCACCTTGGAGGACAGCCTGCTCTTCTCCCATACCTGTCGCCAGCACCTCTTAGTACTGCTGCACCCGTTGCCCACCTCCTTGCCTCGCCGTGTACCTCAAGACCCTTGTTACAACACCCAACGTACAACATAACTCATCCCAGTGGTATAATACAACAGGTTCCAGTTGGCATAAATCCCCGTCTCTTACCTTCCCCAACCATTCATCAGACTCAGTACAAACCAGTTCTCCCACCACATTCATACATTGCAGCATCACCTGCTTACACAGGATTTCCACTGAGTCCAACAAAACTCAGCCAGTATCCTTTTATGTGAGAACTCAAATACAATCTGTTGAGGAAGTTCAATGATATGGAAGTTTGAGTTAAGAAGAAATATGGTATTTATTAAATATTAGCCATGGCACAACAGGAATATTTTTTTTTTTAATCATGTAGACTTGGGTGCAATTTAAACAACTCTGAGCTTTAAAAAACTCACTTTTAATGTGTTTTGCACATTTGGTATAACTTGTCGTTGGTCATGTTATCTTCTTATATAGTAACTTTAGACAGGTGACTTATGGGAGCAGAAACCTGGTTTTGCTCCTGCTATTTTTTATAAAATTGCCTTCTAACTAGTGCAAGACACGTCTACATTTGGGAAGCCATTCAGTGTACAGAACCAGAGCAACAGATGCACATGTGTCAGCAGTACAGTGTAGAAGTAACTTGTTTGTATCGCGTATCTTGGTGTTTAAATGTCGAGTCACTTATCTAAGAGTTGAGCTGTTTTTCACATTGCATGTGTCTTTTGCATGGGTGAAAAAGAAAAAAAGCCTAAACATTGCTCTTAAATGTTGTTGTCCTAATAATCTCAGCTGCATTGTAAACTGTTCCCACACATAGTGCCTTAAATATTTGAGGTTGTTATTGTTATTACTTACATAGAAATGTTGAGGACTGCAGCACTTAAAAATTCGGATCTGCTGATTTTTTGGTAGCGTAATGCTCATTCTTTGGGTTTTGTGTGGTCTGATTTTAGTATTGGATGTGTTTTCCTTACTAAGAAGGCAGCATGTTTTGCTGTAGCTGAATTTTGCTGTCTTTTTATTGCCCCCACCCCCTCGAATGATCTAGCTTCAAGACAAGCCTTTACTAGTGCTTAAGAAAAGTTGATTCAGTAGCTATTGAGTAGTGACACACAACACAGTATTTCATACTGGTAAATGGAACTGCAATACAGCCCAAGTAGTTTATTTTACAAGTGTTTGTCTAATTGGATATATAAATCATTTAGAGGTGCGGTAGGCATGACTGACTAGCTAAGGAAAGGAAAAGCCAAGTGCTCATTGATCCATGATGTGATTTCATCTTAGCTTGAGCAAACCATGCAGTATTTAATAACTAGTAGCAGAATATTTACTGTTGAAGCTTGAAAAGATGTGAGTTTTTTGTGTGCAATCTTTCATTTATGCATGGGAGAGATTTTAGTCTTTTGACATGATGGTATTTGTTTTAGCCTGCTGCGGGTGTTTGCTTATTTAATACATTCCGTCAGGGACGTCACTTACATGCTTTTTACATTACTTTTTCCTTAGGAAGTGTGTCTTTTTGGTTTGGTTTTTTTTTTCCTTTTTGTTTGTTTTGTTCAAATGAAGTTGCTTTTGCAGCACCAAAGACTTAATCATCCATTTTCTATAAAAGGTAGCTACTTTTTCATAGACCTCAAGTATCCTGTAGTGTAGAGATGGGATTTACAGAAGGTATTAAGCTGAGGCTGTGTTTTAGCTTATGGGCAAGTAATAAATTGTATCATTTATCTTGAATGTATCATAGATAAGCTGCTATATAATGATTGCCACTTCAGATAGCTGTGAAATTAGGTGATTAACTAGTTCTTTCTTAGCCTTCTAATTTCTGTACAAGTCTAATTACATGAAATGGAAGCTGGGGTTTGGGTTTTGTTTTTTATTTTATTTTGTTTTCATGTTTGAAGTGTTGTAAGAACTATGCTGTAAATGATGGAAGATGATTGCATATGGTTTTTTTGGGTGTGTTATTTGCATCAGTATTTTATCTCCATTAACTTTGAGCTCATCACTGCATATAAGTGGATGTATTGATGTAACTTAATTTTTTTATGTTTTCATATTGGCATTGTGTAGACACTTCAGAAGCTGCATCTTGCAGGCTTGACTTAACTTTTTTTTAAACAAAATCTGGAATACAATCCTTGCAATGTTGACTGGAATAAGAGTGAAAAGCTTTTGAGTTTAACTCTTGTCAATAAGCTAATAACTGGTAATCTTTTTCTTTACTCCACTAATGCAAGCAGTGTTTTATTTAATGAATGTCTGAATGAAATAATGTGCCTACATTTGATTTATTTTTTAAGTAATAACTAAAATACAACAGTATTAGATCATAAAAAAATAATAAAAATACCAGCAGTACATTTTTAATCACACTGAAAATCAAGAAGCCTAACTTTTCCCAAAAGTTTCAGTGTTTTTAGTAATCAAGTCTATGCATTTTGTACAAGTGTGTGTATATAAAGTATACATTAGCAACTAGGAGTATCCTGATGAATTTAAAATCTTATCAACGCGTATAGAAAGCCTAAATATAGGGAGTCAAGAAAATGCTTAAATTGGATGTCCACCTTACCACTTCAAACCTGTGCTGTGTGGTCCAGCAGATAGTTTTCTGTTTCCCTTGTGTTGGGAAGCGACGTGATTTTGGTGCTCGCTCCATTGCAGGCAGTGGACACACCAAGAAGCACCAATGCAAATGGAGTAAATAAATTTTGTATTGTGATTACAAAAAAAAAAAAAAAAAATAAAAAAAAATTGCATTGTTTCTCTGGGGCCATGGGGATTTTCATTGGTCTGATGTATTTACTGTACGTTCTTTTTACTGTGCTTAAGGTTTTTAGCTAGCGTGATTGTTAAATTGACACAATTATCTGTATATCACAGCAGAATCCTTGTGTACGCAATACAAAGTCGCTGTAAATGTGCCCCAAATTCCATCTGCTGCTCTTCTGATGTATTGTCATTTTAGAAATGTCTGCGTTTCAAAGAAGGAACTATTTGGGATCCCATCACAGCTTAAATTCAGTGTAAGGGGGTGGCTTCCCCCACCCTGCAGTACACTCTGCGAGCACAGACCCCTGTCGCTCTGCAAGGGTCCAGAGCCCATCTGCAGAACAGAAAACTGAAGCAGCTTTCAGGGTGAGGGCCTTTTCTGTGGAAAAAAAGCCATCCTCTGGGAAGCAGTTCTACACCTTACCCTTCTAATGCCTTTTTTAAATAAAACACTGCATGACTCTGGAATTGCATATTACTTTAATTTGCAAGATTTATATGAATTTCTTGTGTTCGGTTTTTAACTTCAGGGTGTTTTATTGGTCAGATATGCTACTGTATTAACTTTTTTTTTTTGTTTTAATTTTTAAAGTTTCTGTTTTTACTGCTAATTAACTCGGTTTGTGTTAAGTAAAAGTTAAATCACACACTGCAAGCTGTAGGAAGACTTGTTCTAGGAATACCCAGTGCTAGAGACTTGATTAATAAGTTTGAACTGTTACTGTTTAACAATTTGTAGACTTGTGGCTTTTTTTTTTTGCTTTGGGTTTCTATGCTACACTAGTTTGCCATGTAGCAATTGCACTGTGCAATATTACAATATGAGGACTGGGAAAATTTTTTATGGATGTAATGTCTCTTACAGTTTGCGATAGTATTTCTTTCTAGTTCTCAGTGATTTAAATGTGACCAAGCCTTCTGTACTTTGTCACAAAAAGCGGGTTTTCCAGGTGACTATTTTGGTGAGTGTCAAAATAAGAATTTATGGTGTATTACTGTCAAGATTCACTTTGAATTAAAATATATATTGCAGCAGATGACTTTTGGTGGCTTTCATTCTTTGCCGTGTCACGTCATTCTTTGCTGGATTAAGGTAAAAGTAATGAAAATTCGCAGGGAGGGCTCTCAAATTCTGATCTAATCATCTGACTAAGCTGCTCTTCTTTCAGAAGGCTTAAATTTTATTAACTTTCAGGCTTGATTAGGAGGAGCTTGAGATTCTGCCTACAGCATAGACAAACCTTGAAGGTTCTTTGTCCTGGATGTCCCACTTTTATAACCCTTAGAAAAAGGTGGTCTGGTGCAGATACCAGCAGATGCATCACTGCTGCCAAAGGTCATACCAACCCTGTGGCAACTGCTGTGTGGCCAACAGGAAGGTGCCCCACTGCCACAGATGGTCCTGGGCAATGGGTGACTCCGCATGGCCTGGTATGGACCAGATGTGTGTGGAAGGCACGTTTGCTGGTGCAACGTTCCTGGCCAAACGTGCTTGGTCTGCCATGGGTTTACAGTGCTTATTGAAATCTAGTGGTTTGGAAGCTGTCATGGAGCAGGCTGTTGGGTATGCATATTTCTGACATGGTGTGGTTTCTGTGCTTCACATCGTATATAAGGTGCTGTCATAAGTGAAATCACAATGGAATGTACTTTTGATACGTGAACACTTCAGAATAGACAAAAAGCTTTATTTTGCTAAATACAAGGTACTCCAGAAGCTGATCTTTTGCAGCTGCTTGCTCAGCAATGCATGTTGGTCATGCTGTCTGCAGAGCTTTTCCTGATGCACTAGACCATAGGCTGCATGAAAACACATCTGTCCACGTTCTACAGACACCTCTGTTGCTATGGGAGCAGCTTCCCTTTAATTTTTCTCAGCCTCATGTATCATTGGGTTTTAAATGCATATTGATGTTGTTATCTATATCCCACATTTCCTTTAGCAAACAGGCCATTGCAAAGTACACTTGATATACTTTACACTCTGGCTTTGTTGAAGGAATATGTTGCCTGTGAAGTCCTTTCTGTTCTCCTTGTTAGTAATAATGTCTGAATGCCCCCTATGCTCTTTCCCATCCTGTGTAAGAATAGGACTAAAGCAGACAATTATAAGTAATCTTGTCTCAGCTGCCTTTAGGATGACTAACACTGGTTTACAATTTGGTGAATATTTTTCCTGTCGAGAAATGTGAAAGACAAATTTATACGGCAGTTATGATAGCAGATTCATTCAAGGAAAAGCTTTTGGAGTCAACGGTGCTGTCACGTGCTGCAGATCTGCAGCAGGACAAACAGGTTCAGGATGATGCTCTCTTTTCTCCATGCATCAGCTTAGCTTTCAGCTGGAGTGATGACCAGTCTCTGGGAGGCAGCAGAAAGCTGCTGTTTGGTGTCCCTCACAAAGCAGCCCAGTTCTGACAGTCACAGTTATTCATGTTAATCGCCACAACTCGTGTGCTGTGGTTCATCTCCTGCCATGAATTGAGGCAGCGTGAGTCAAGGATTTGTTGGGGCTGTGCAGTACTACTGCTCCCTGATCTGAGAGCTCCAACTTCCCCATAGGGGAAGTTAGATATGTAATGTTTGGTGTGCATGTCTTGCGTGGCGCAAAGCTCTGGGCAGCACCAGAGAAATGCTGTAGCCCTTCCTACCTCTTCCCACATGGAATGATACAGTGACTGAAATGGCTGCAGGAAGCTGCATGAAATCATGGATAAAGTTTGGTGGTATTCAGTGTTAATGATATCTTCCTACGTTTTACCTGTAAGAAGGTTCATTTTATCTTGGGAAGAGTGGGTACATGCTCTAAGCTGATTTCTGTAACTTTAGCTGACCCTGTTTTGGGGAGCAGCACTGAGTATTTTTTGTTAGGATGATGAAACTTCATTTTGAGAGGCTGAAATACACATCTGAATGCATTCTTGTCCTTAAATCCTGAAGCAGCAGGTTAGAAGCACCTACACCCTGTTGCTAGAGGTGCCTGGAGGCTGCACTCTGTTCTGTGCTTCTGTGTTCGTAAACTTGGATGCAGTACCATGCGAGCTTTCAAACGGTGCTACCCACATAGCTCTCGCTCCTCGCATGTTCTCTACAAGTCCATT